>OZ010789.1:38346349-38591349 GCA_963932465.1 Maratus speciosus | reverse complement strand
AGATAAAGTAATGTATCTATAACTCATTCTAAACTGTATTTCTGCTAATCGATGTCTTAAATGAATTTTATAACAAGTTAATTGAATGGTACTTATAAGTACCGCCAGTAGATAATAGGTTAAGCGAAAAACTGCATTTGACTACATACAGCGGATACAAGGAATTGAAGTAATTAATATACGAAAAAGAATAAAGGTTAAGTTACAGCTTTTAAGGGATGTGGTGAATTCATAAAGATATAGCACGTAATTTAAAACGATTATATAAATATCTGATTTTAAAAATCCTGAAGGGAAAAAAGAATCTAACAACAACAAAAAAAAATATGTACGTGAAATGAGAACGATTGCTTACCAGGCTAATTCTTGTTTAACCACTTTGTGAACATTGGCAAGATAAATCACATTCTAGTATTTAAAACTGTACAATTTGAAGGTTTAGGAAGTAATTTTTGAAAGGATAGAAATATAAGAAAAGAGTCTTTAGTTAATTAAAAATATTAATACATTATATTAAGAATTCCTTAAAAGGAATGTCTGAGAAAGAAGACTGGAAAAGACAAATATAGAAAATTGTTAATTTGAGGAACAAAACGAACAATTTATACTTACCAGGCTTTTGATATAGTATTTGAATGGTTTCCAAGGAGAAGGGTATTTTTTTCTCTATGCCACAAAGTTGACATAATTCCACATTAATTTTCACGGAATAGATGGCTTTAGACGGAATTTCAGGTGTCGATTTATAGCTTCATCACAATCGAATGTTTTACGATTCAAGGAATTTTGCAAAGAGCAAAACAAATGGTAAAATGAAGGTGTAAGGTCAGGTGAGTACGGTGGGTGGGGCAATATATCCCAACCAAGCTCCCACAGCGTTTGGCGGGTGACCAATCTCGTGTGTGGTCTGGCGTTGTCGTGGTGGAACACAACGCCTTTACGATTCACGAGTTCTGACCGCTTTCGATTGATTGCATTGTTCAATTTCTCCAATTCCTGACAGTACATGGCTGAATTAATTGTTTGCTTCTTTGGTAAGAGCTCGAAGTGCACAACACCTTTGAAATTCCACCAGACTGCCAGCATGGCCTTTTTCAGGTGAATGTTCGCTTTGGTCATTGATTGAGGTGGTTTATCGCGCTTTCTCCAAGACCGCTTGCACACGACGTTATTGAAAACAATCCATTTCTCGTCGCCAGTGACCATACTCTGCGGAAAAGGGTCGTTTTCTTTATGTTTAAGAAGGGAATGGCAGATGCTCAAACGCTTCACCAAATGGATTTCCTTCAGCTCATGAGGAGCGCAAACTTCAAGCTTGCTTACGAATCCTAGCTTCTTTAAATGTGTAGTGCCTCTGTAAATTATCATGTCTAGTACCATGGGTTAGACTCACCTATTGCCTTTATTTCAGCATCATCAGCCTCCAATATCCTTCCTGACCGACATCCATCACTCGCATCAAAATCGCCAGAATGGAATTTTGCAAACCACCGCTGTCACTGACGTATAGTAAAAGCATCATCCCCATAAACTTTACGCAACTTTTCACAAGCTTGCGTCGCATTCTTGCCTTTGCAAAAATAAAAAAGCAAAATATAGCGAAAACCAACAGATTTTTCATCCATTTTCGAATCCGTATAAAATCTATCCAACTCATTCGAATCGAACTATTTACTTTTTATTGAATGGGCTAGAAGTGTGACCTTATCAAGTATTTCAGTGAGGCTCGTGCGCATGGCTCTTCTACTCCAAAAAAAGCACTAACGACATCTGTTAGCAAAATACGACATGACTTTCCGATCAACCCAATATATAAAAATATTCATTTTTATTTTTATCTAAAATAATTTTAATTTTACACGTTGATATCATTTTTTGCAAGTTACAGAATTATTTAAACAGAATGTAACTAATTTTATCTGATACACGGTTTTGTAGAATAAAAATTAATCATAGCTTTACTATTAAAATATATTTTTTTAAATTTTCGTCTGGCAAATATTTATATTTCTTTTGGACTTCAAAGAGTTTATTAGATTATAAACCTTTTATCTACATTTATAACCTTCCTATGCAAATTAATTCATGTGTAAATGAGTAAAACCTTAGCAATGACATTAGGGTTTTTTTTTTTTTTTTTTTTTTTTTTTTTACTAAAATTGTACAAAATTACCTTGTATCATTCTTTTGTATCCTAAGGTAAATGCACCGGTAGTGGGCCACGTACCTGTAGTGGGCCACTAACTTTCAAAGTTTAAAAACAAGATCACAATCCATTTCAGAATAACGACTCAAAGAGATCTGATTAGCTAAAATTTAACCTTAAATTTTATCTTTCCATAAACAGTTTGGAATAATTGTTATTTTCCTGGAGCTATATTTGTTTATCTTCTAGACTGTCTTCAAACATAGATTTTTTGGCAAATTCTTCGTGATTTCATTAAGCGATAAGGTTTTGTTTAAAGTGTTGTTTCTTTAATATTATGTTTTATTTTGAATTAAACTGTCATTGATGTACTCGATTATATTGTATTTAATTTGTTAGATTAGCTGAAAACCTAAAAATTAAGTATTATATTGATTTTTAGGGGTGGCTCACTTCTGGATCAAAATTTCTTAAATTGTAACAGTAGTTGGCATGGGGGCCCACTACTTGAGCATATGCCAAAACATTATGTTTAATTTGTTTTAATTAAATATTTTTTGAGGTTCGAGCACTTTGTATACAATTCATTTAGTTTTTTGTTCATCAGAACCAGTAGTGGGCCAGGAGCCTACTACTGGTGCACAAGTGGTCCACTTCGCGTGCAGCGAATATGCCACGTCACTAAGCTATCAGACATATGATTATTATAAGAAATTATTATCTAAAATAGTTCATACTTCAAAAGTTCAAATTTTTGAGCTATATTTAAATAACCATTGTATATAAAAACCTGTAGTGTTATTTATGGATGGACATACTTCTCACATATCTTTGAATCTAAAAATCTTCTGTTTGGCTCATGGAATTGAAATGGTATGTTTGCCTCCAAATTCCGCCGACGTAATGCAACCATGAACGTTGCTGTTTTCCATACTCTTAAAAGTGCGTGGCAACAGGAAGTAATGAACTTCACAATAGCTCATGAAGGCAAACAGATACAGAAACATGGCTTTCCACCAGCCCTGAAATCAGCACTAGACCGTATAACTCCTGCAGCAATTCTGAATGGATTGAAAGCAAGTGGACTAATTCCATGGGATCTGAAGAAAGTAACAGTTGAGTCCACACTAACATCAAAGAAAGTGTTAATATCACCAATGAAGGAGACAGAAATGGCTTCTATCTTGGAAGGTCTTGAACGTAAAATTGGAGAAGAAAAAATGAAATATTTCTCAGAAAATAAAGGCAAATGGAAAGGCCCTGGGAAGCAAACAGTTCTTTACTACTGATTGTTGGATATGAAGGAGACTTTGAACATGGAACCAATTTCCCAGGTAATCTATCTCAAAACAATATGGGTATAAAACACGTGAGTATATGTTTTTACTATTATTTATTAAAATTTTACATTTTACCCGGTGTCCTAAAAAGCACTTACTGATTTCAAAATTCAATAACTTGCAAACGGTGACAGATATTTAAAAAATCCTTGCAGGAGGGTTATGCATAAAGTCAGAAGTTTTTTACAGTGATTTTCGATTTTAGTTTGAATTACAATAAATAGATGGCAAACTATAGGCTCTAAATACAGGGTCTATTTTTTGGCCTTTCTCTTCTTCCATGCAGAAAAAAGGAGGTTAAAATGTATCGAGGGGGTTCCGAAGTACCAAAAATGCAAGAATTTTTTAAATGTCTGTCACCGTTTGCAAGTTATTGAATTTTAAAATCAGCAGTCCTTTTTAGGACACCCGGTACTTGTTATAGGGTACACCAGTCAAATCTGTTGAGGCGGCATACACTGAATAGTTTATTGACACTGTTTTTACTGAGACTATTGTTCAGGGGTAAAGAGCAACTATTGAAGATGCTGAGGTAGACCTTAACATTCAAGAAGGATCATCTGAGACTGGCAGCCATTCAGTGCTTTGAAATAGTGGGCCATCTAGAAATGTACCATCTCCCTTCAAAAGTGTTATTTTTTTGGCCAGGACGGGGAGAGATAACACAAAGAAAAAGAGAAAAAGAGAAAAAGAGAGAAACTTCCTGCAGTTGTGGGTTCTCCACAAATACTTAAGTATTATAAGAAAGTTTTAAAAATGCTAAAGATGCAGAAAAAAAACAGAAAGAGAAAGAGAAAGAGAAAAAAGAAAAATTCAAAAGGAAGAGTTAAAAAATAGCCGATGGAAAAAAAGGAGAGTCAGAATTTTTTTTTTCGAGTCTGATGTCTCTCTTTCATTCGAAGTTTCAACATAAATTATTCTTTGTAATAAATTGGCTGTAAACCCCTCTCACATTTTGAGATTTTTTCGTTAATATCTAAATCATTTTGTTTTGCAGTCTTTTCAACTTTTAATTATCCTGTTTATTATATTTGTCTTATATTTGTATTATCACCACTCCGAAAAAATAAATAGGGCGAATTTTTTTTTAAGTTACAAAACATAACAGACTGTTATTTAGAGAAAACAAAAACTAAGCATTTATACAAAAAAAAAAAAAAAAAAAAAAAAAAAAAGTTGCTGAATTGTCTGCTATTATTGTGGATAAAAACTGAAGATTTTTTTTCTACCATTTGTATTATTCTGGTACAAAACACAGAAAATGTATTTTTAATGCCAGAAATCGCTGAAAATTCATTAAATTCGTCGTAGCACAATTCAGAAAGTTTTGATCACAGAATATGGGAATATTTACTGGTTAACAAGTGAAAGCATATAAGCAGATTTTCAAAATATAACTTATAGATCACAAGAAATGTACAAAAATTAAATTTATAAACATTAAGAAAATGCAACTATTCTGATGGAAATAGATTGATTTTCACATGATGAAAAAGATGTGAAATAGTTCAGCAATGAAAATTATACTTCTAAAACTAGCTTCCTGGGAATTAGCTATTTTTAAAGGCTAAGAAAGGACAGTATGTATATAATCTAAAAGAATTACTTTGCAGCTTCTAGAACATTAGCTTTTATGTAAAGTGAGATAATATTAAAATTGAAATTGAGGGCTCTGATCAGCAGATTTACTAGTGATTTTATTTTACGTAATCATCTAAACTTCTATGTATGATTTCATTATTGTGTATATTCAATTCTGGAACTGTAAAAATTAAGCATAACTTCAGTATTTTCACAATAAACTCAAAACTGGAGTGCCCCACTTCTGGGGGGCCCACTACTGGAGCATCAAAAATTTTCTATGGCCACTACTGGAGCATCGAGGAAGGTAATTTTTTTTATTTTTCATTTTTTCCAAATAGTATATTTTTAAACATTGAATGTTTATTCCGATACATGAAGATTAGGACTAGATTAAAAAAATATATGTCATTTAGAATTCATTAATACATTAATAAATATAAGATAAATGTCCTTTAGTGGCCCACTACCGGTGCGTTTACCTTAATTGTAAATTTACGCTGATCTTCCTTTTATTTTGGTATTTCTAGTGTGATGAAACACATTTTACAGCGCTCATAGCTTTTTTATGGTCTAAAATGTACAATTTGAATAATGCTGTTATAAAAAGAGATTATCGCAAGTTGTCATATTTAAAGAGTTTTTTCTTTAGTTCGAGCAAGAATTTTCTTTTATTGAATAACATTTTTACTAGATAAAAGGAAGCTTGTAAAATAAAAGTTAAAGTAGTTTTTTAATTTAATTTGTTATTTCTTGCAGGTTCATAAACAGAATATATCTTTATAACACAAGAATAAATTTTGAATAACTGAAAAAATGAATTTTAATAATATTAGAAATATAATTATTGTATTTTCTAACTTTCTTCCGTTTTTCAATAAGACCATAAATTTTCAAAATTCATATAGAAAATATTTTTTTAAATAATATATTTTACTCAAAAGGACTTCTTTGAAACAAACCAAAAACATATGGGTATTTAGAAATGCAATATATTTTTCAAAGTGTAATAGGGTCAATCCATTTCAAGTGGTCCAGAAAATCATCTATTCGTTGCTTGACCATTTTTAAAAAATCTGAAATTTTTTGTGCAACCACCCTAACATGATGGAAGCTCAAAATGAAAACTATTCTAATTTTATTAATTTTTGTTTGTGCATGGCGGCCATCTTTGTTTCATCGTCTGCAGCAATTTTCTCACAAGAAGGGTTTACGGAATTGTAAATAATTCATCGTTTATTTCTCCAATTGTAGTGTGGATTAAAGCAATTTGTACAGAATACATTGGGCTAAAAATTTGGCAATATAGTAGTTTCCGAAAATAAATACTTATTGGTGAAATTTAAGCATAAAGTTTCAGTTTTTTTCCAAAATTTGTCCGATTACAAAAGGAAGTTTTTCTAGCAAGGAAAACTGTGAACATGACATTTTTTTTTTTTTTTTTTTTTACAAGTAGGCCGAAAGTACTTGTACACACACGCCAAGTTCCAGATCTGGGACTTACTTTCTCTATGCTAAAAACAATCCCAAATTTTTCGCACTTTTGAGGTTTTGATATCTGTGGTGGGGCACGAGATAAAAATTTGAAGTTCTGGCTTCTGACAGTATTGTATGGTAGTGTTTTGCACAATAAATTTCAGGATGGAGATTTGACTGCATGTTGAGACATGGCAAGGGCAACATGTCAAAACAATACTGACAAACTACTGTTTTGTTGTAAATACAGCTAAGTATTTATCTCAGAGTGTCACTTAAATTTATGTTTTTGATTATCTTTAAACAATAGTAACAGAAAATAAAGCCCTTTGCAAAGATTAGCAATTAATTAAAAAATAATTATGCCTAAGGCCATACATTCTGTATGGTTTCAGTAATTACTTTTGCAAGCAATGATAGTAACTAAAAGAAACCTCAGCACTTTTACATAAAGAAAAAACAATATTTATATACAAGACCTGAGACAAAAACAGAATAGGGAAAGATAAAAGCTGTTAATGTTGTCATACTTGTTGAGACATGATCAAACGTGTCAAAACACATTCTTGCTTGTTGGTTTAAAAACCATAATTTTGATCTTTTTCAAAATTTTATTTGTAGGAACAAGTTTTTGTCATTTCTTGATAACCCTTGATTGAAGATCTTGGCCCTGCTGACTCATAGAAGCAAACTTTGAAATCGCTATGTGCAAGTCTCACTTCATTAATAATTTCTAGCTGACTTCTTATGCAAAAATATTATTTTTCTGCAGTATAAATTTTGAAGGGGCTTTGGATATCTTTACTTTCTGAAAATTACTTGAGGATGATGCATGGTAATATCGTATAATGTTTCATTTACAGGAATATACTTATGGTCGGAACAAGTTTCAGGGACTGCAAGCAGTATTTAAATTGTGGTTTTTAAACCAACGAGCGGAAATTTGTTTTGACGCGTTTGATCATGTCGCAACAAGTATGTCGACATTAACATTTTTCTCTTTCCCTATTCAGTTTTTGTCTAATTTCTTCTATATATTTTTTTTCCTTATGTAAAATTACTGTGGTTTATTTCAGTTACTAAAATTAGTTAAAACAAAAATAAATGAAATCTTACAAAATGTAGTCCTTAGGCATAATTATTTTTTAAATTAATTGCTAAGCTTTGCAAAAGGCTTTATTTTCTATTACTATTATTTAAAGATAAAAAAAAAATAAATTTAAATGACACTCTGAGATAAATACTTACCTGTGTCTACAACAAAACAATAGTTTGGCAATATTGTTTTGACATGTTGCCCTTGCAATATCTCAGCTTGTAGTAAAATCTCCATCCTGAAATTTCTTGTGCATAACACTACCATACAACATTCTTAGAAATAAGACTTTCAGATTTTTATCTCGTGCCCCACCAGAGATATCAAAGCCTCAAAAGTGCAATTTTTGACATTTTTGAAAAAATATGGGGTTTTTATTAGCAAAGAGGAAGCAAGTCCCAGATCTAGAAGTTGGTGTGTGAGTACAAAAACTTTCGGCCTATTTGTAAAAACAAATTATGTCATGTTGACTGTTTAATTGCTAGAAAAATTTCCTCATGTAAACGGACAAATTTTGGGAAAAAACTGAAAATTTATTCTTAAATTTCACCAATAAGCAGTTAGTTGCGGAAACTACTCTATTAGCAAATTTTTAGCCCAATGTATTCCATAAAAATTGCTTCAATCCTCACTTGAATTGGGGAAATAAACGATGAATTATTTACAATTCCGTAAACCCTTCATGTGAGAAAAGTGCTGCAGACGATGAAATAAAGTTGACCGCCATGCACAAACAAAAATTAATAAAATTAAAATAATTGCCATTTTGATCTTCCATTATGTTAGGGTTGTTGTACAAAATAATTGAGATTTTTTTTTTTTAAATAGTGGAGAAACCAGTGCTGGGCCACTTGAAATGGATTGACCCAATAGCAATAAATTAAATAAGAAATACTCTATTTCACTTATTAATACATAATTTTAAGTCTAAATATTGTTGTCAATGTATTATTTTACATTTATTATTTATGTAAAAAACAAATTTCAGTTATTTTAATGGGATAATAAAATAATTTTTTTAACCGGAAATATATAAAAATAGCGATATTTTATTTTCAAGAATATATCTTTAAATTCAAACTTTGAGGGAATGTTTTCACATCATTTCAATAAAGAAATATTTAAACAGAGTATAATAACTTTTATATGTTATACAGTTTTTGAGAATAAAAATTAAACACAGAATTAGCATTCACATATATCTTTTTAATTTTCGTCTGGTAAGTATTTAAATTCAGTTTGGAATTCAAAGAGTTTATTAGAGCATAAATATTTTATCAACATTTATCACCTTCCTATGTAAATTAGTTACTGTGACGATATGAGTGAAACCTCAGTATACGATATCTTTTACCATAATGAGGATCTTTAGAGGTATTTCAATAATTCTATTTCAGGGATAAAGTGATAAATCAAAGGTTCCTCGTCAAAGCTAAGTAATGCTTTTTCGGGATTTTTTTGTTGTTGTTGGTGTTGATACTAACAATGTTGAATGTATCCGCACATAAGTTTCACTCTTTTGTATCTTAAGAGTAATTTTATGCAAATTTACCTTTTTTGTATCTCAAGTGTTGTACGAAATTTTACCAAGTGTATACGTATTTTATTGTCTAAAACGTTCAATTTGAATAATTCGGTTGTAATAAGACGTTTTTACAATTTTTATATTTGAAGAGTATTTTCTTTATTTGGAGCAAGAATATGCATAGACTTGTTAAATGAAAGTTAATGTTTTCAATTATTTTTTTCTGTACTTCTTTTCAGATTCAGCTACAGTATCTTTCTAACAGTACAATACATTTTGAATAAGTGACCATGTTTTTTATAACTAATTGAAAGAAAATGATGACATTTTCTAATTTTCTTCAGTTTTTCAATCTGAACTTAAAGTTACGAAATTTAAGCAGAAAATTATTTTCAAAAGAACTACATTTTAGTTAAAACTTTTTTTTTTAATAAGCCAATAACATATAGACGTTTAGAAAGTGTAATATATCTTTTAAAATGCGATAGCAATAAATTAAATAAGAAATATTCTATTTTATATTTTAATACATTATTTTAAGCATAAATATTTGTTTCTGTATATTATTTTACTACTTACAATTTATGTAAAAAAAATTTCTTTCGTTTAAATTCTTTTAATTTCTCGTTTAATTCTAATAAGCTGTACTAAATTGTAGAAGTAAAAGAAAGTTACATGAGTAATTTTAATGGATTAATAAAACATTTTTTAAACCGGAAATATATAAAAATAATAATTCACACTTTGAGTATTTTCACATGCATTTTCTCATATAATTTTGTCTAAGAATTAATATAACATAATACAATTACTTTCATCATTTCCGAGGTTTTTTAAGAAAAAAATTAAGCATAGCATTGTCAGTAAAAAATATATTTTTTAATTTTTGTCTGGCAAATATTTAAATTTATTTTGGACTCCAAAGAGTTTATTAGAGCATAAACCTTTTATGCGCATTTATCACTTTCATATGCAAATTCATTCCTGTGTAAATGAGTAAAACCTCAGCAACGATATAGCTTACCCTATTGAGGGTATTTAGAGCAAGGTATATCAAAAATTATATTTTAGGGATAAAGTAATAAATCGAAGGATCTTTATCAAAATGAACGAATGCATTTTTCGCGATTGTTTTATTTTACTAACAATGTAGAAAAGCTCCATGCATAAATTACATTTTTATGTATCCTAATTGTAATTTTATGCAGATCTGTCTTTTATTTTGGTATTTCTAGTGTGATAAAATAGATTTTACTGTGTTCATAGCTGTTTTTATGGTATAAAAGGTACAATATGAATAATTCTGTTATAAAAAGAGATTTTCACAAGAGGTCATATTTAAAGAGTATTTTCTTTTGTTCGAGCAGGAATTTACATAAGCAAGTTAAATAAAACTTAATATACTGTACTATTTTTTTTTTGTTACTTCTTGCAGGTTCATATACAATATCTTTATACCACAAGAATAAATTTTGAATAAGTGAACAATATTTTTTATAATAATTGAAAGAAAATGATGGCATTTTCTAACTTTCTTCCGTTTTTCAATAAGACCTTAAATTTTCAAAATTGAAATAGAAATTATTTTTTTTAATGCTACATTTTATTTAAAAGGACTTTATTGAAACAAGCGAATAACATTTAGGTATTTAAAAAAAAAAAAAAAAATATTTTTTTCGAAATGTGATAGCATTGAATTAAGTATGAAATACTTTGTTTCACTTATTAACATAATTATAAGTGTAAATATAGCTATCTATATATTGTTTATACATTTATTATTTATGTAAAAAACACTATTAAAAATAGATTTTCATTTAACTCTAATAAGCTGTTCTAAATAGTAGTACAAGTAAAAGAATGTTACATCAGTCATTTTAATGGAGTAATAATAAAAAAATTTAACCGAAATGTATAAAAATAATCATTAAAAAGCAGAAAAACCAACGTTTAAAATGCACAAATAATATATGAAAAGCAGCAAACAGCTGTTTCGAATCTACTAGCGAGATTCTTCTTCAGTGCAAAAGGAACAGCATGCTAGAAATAGCAAGGCTGAGCAAAATCATAGACAGAGACGCGCTGGCTTTTATACCCGTTTAGTCAGAACACGTTTAGTCTGACCAATATAAGAAAGACCACACTGACAAGAGATCTGGTAAATGCCCCAATTATCTAGGCGATCAACGGGGTGTTTGAGATTTGAAAAAGGGATTTTATTAATAGGAGAAAAAATAACTTTAAAATCAAACCTTCTTAGGATTTTAGCAACTTGCTGACTGATTTTAGGAAAAAATGGTAATACAACTGAAGTATTAGAGTTGGAATTAGAATGCTTTTCAGAATGGTCGGATTTCGTCAATTTCTTATAAATAGAATCGATAATATTAGAGGAATAACCACGATCGACAGCAATAGCTTTGAGGTAATTAAGTTCAGCACTAAGTAACTGAGGAGTGGAACAAATATTAGTAGCCCGAAAAACAAAAGTATTGAAAGCAGCGAACTTCTGGTTAGGGGGATGAGAAGAATACCTGTGAGGTGGGAGACTAACAGCAAAAGATTTACGAAAGACGGTAGTCTGAAAGCCATTTTCACAACGAATAACAAGGACATCCAGGAAAGAAAGACAGTTATTGGTCTCAATTTCAGAGGTAAATTGAATGCAGGGATCAATGGAATTCATAATAGAGAGAATATGATTAATATCCGAATTCATTTCAATCAGGACATAAGCATCATCAACATAACGAACATAGAACGGAAATTTTAAGATTTCAAAAAGCTTGACCTCAAAATAGTCCATATAAATATCGCATAAAATTGGACTAAGAGGATTACCCATAGCCAAACCGTCAATCATACGGAAGAAATTACCATTGAAAATAAAAGTATTTTGCGACAAGCAAGCGCGAGTGAGAAGTATAAGTTCCCCGATTTCAAAATAAGAGAATTTTCAATGGTAATTTCTTCCGTATGATTGACGGTTTGGCTATGGGTAATCCTCTTAGTCCAATTTTATGCGATATTTATATGCACTATTTTGAGGTCGAGCTTTTTGAAATCTTAAAATTTCCGTTCTATGTTCGTTATGTTGATGATGTTTATGTCCTGATTGAAATGAATTCGGATATTAATCATATTCTCTCTATTATGAATTCCATTGATCCCTGCATTCAATTTACCTCTGAAATTGAGACCAATAACTGTCTTTCTTTCCTGGATGTCCTTGTTATTCGTTGTGAAAATGGCTTTCAGACTACCGTCTTTCGTAAACCTTTTGCTGTCATTCTCCCACCTCACAGGTATTCTTCTCATCCCCCTAACCAGAAATTCGCTGCTTTCAATACTTTTGTTTTTCGGGCTACTAATATTTGTTCCACTCCTCAGTTACTTAGTGCTGAACTTAATTACCTCAAAGCTATTGCTGTCGATCGTGGTTATTCCTCTAATATTATCGATTCTATTTATAAGAAATTGACGAAATCCGACCATTCTGAAAAGCATTCTAATTCCAACTCTAATACTTCAGTTGTATTACCATTTTTTCCTAAAATCAGTCAGCAAGTTGCTAAAATCCTAAGAAGGTTTGATTTTAAAGTTATTTTTTCTCCTGTTAATAAAATCCCTTTTTCGAATCTCAAACACCCCGTTGATCGCCTAGATAATTGGGGCATTTACCAGATCTCTTGTCAGTGTGGTCTTTCTTATATTGGTCAGACTAAACGTGCTCTCAGATTTCGTTTAAAAGAGCATGAAGGTTATGTTAAAAATCAGGAGCTCAAACGTTCTTCTATTGCTCAACATTCTTGGTCTTCTCAACATAGGTTCGATTTTTCCTCAGCCATCATTATCCAAAAATGTTCTTCTAACCTTGATCTTGATTTTTGGGAAGCTTACCATATCATTAAAAATTCTCACTCTTTAGTCAATGACTTATCTAGTACTCCAGATTTTCCAAGTATTTGGAAAGCGTTAATTTAATTCCCCTTTTTTGGTTTCTTTTCTCCACTTCTCCGGTAGATGTCGCTACTTGTCCACCCAGTCGTTTCCACTGCTTCTCTCTCATTGGTTGTTTCGGCGCCTTCGCCACCCGCATAGGGTATAAAAACCAGCGCGTCTCTGTCTATGATTTTGCTCAGCCTTGCTTTTTCTAACACGCTGTTCCTTTTGCACTGAAGAAGAATCTCGCTAGTAGATTCGAAACAGCTGTTTGCTGCTTTTCATATATTATTTGTGCATTTTAAACGTTGGTTTTTCTGCTTTTTAATATTGTTGCACAAAGGCTTTATTTGCTATTTTTATTTATAAAAATAATCATGTTTTATTTCCAAGATTATACCTTTAAATTCACACGTTGAGCGCATTTTTCATATCATTTTGTTAAAGAATTATTTAAACAGAATATAGTTACTTTTATATCTTATACGGTTTCGGAGAATAAAAATTCAATATAGAATTATCATTCAATTATCTTTTTAAATTTTCGTCTGGCAGATATTTAAATTCAGTTTTGACTTAAAAGAGTTTATTTGAGCATGAACTCTTATCTACATTTATCACCATCCTATGCAAATTATTTCCTGTGTAAATGAGTAAAACCCCAGAATCAATATCGCTTAAACTGTTAAAAAAAAAAAAAAATCATAAAGTTACTAACGTTTTTGTATGAAACTGGAATTCCTAGAACTTTTTATGTAACAGCAAATAAAAATTCATGTAACCGACACATTTTTGTACCCCCCCCCCAAAAAACTGTAAGGATACTAAATTTTTTTTAGGAAACTGGGATGCCTAGAACTTTTCATGTAACAACAACTAGGGTTACAGATAAAATTTTAGTAAGATTACTGAAATTTTAGCACATTCATTTGTAAAGCTGCAGATTTCTGTAGCTTTACAAAAACTAGTTTTGTAGATTTACAGATTTTTTTGTGCAGTTATAGATGAAAGTTTAGTAAGCTTGTAGCTTTACATTACCATAAAGAGGTGTTTTACAATAAGGCATATAAATAACTATATTTTAGGGATAAAGTAATACAATCGAAGGTTTTTGTAGAAGTTAACTAATGCGTTTTCCTGATTTATTTATTTATTATTTTTTTTTTTTTGTAATAAAAATGTAGAAAATTTTCCTCCTTAAGTTACATTCTTTTGTATCCTAATTATAATTTTATGCAGATCTTTCTTTTATTTCTGTATTTCTAGTGTAATAAAACAGATTTTACAGTGCTCATAGCTGTTTTTATGGTCTAAAATGTACAATAAGAATAATTCTGTTATAACAAGAGATTTTCACAAGTTGTCATTTTTAAAGAATATTTTCTTTAGTTCGAGCAGGTATTTACATAAGTTTGTTACATAAAATTTAATATACTTTACTAATTTCTTTTGTTACTTCTAGCAGGTTCATATAGAATATCTTTATAACACAAGAATAAATTTTGAATAAGTGAACAATGTTTTTGATAATAATTGAAAGAAAATGATGATATTTTCTAATTTTCTTCAGTTTTTCAATAAGACCTTAAATTTTAAAAATTCAAATAGAAAATATTTTTTTAAATGCTACATTTTACTTTAAAGGACTTTTTTGTAACAAGTTAATAACTTTAGGTATTTAGAAAACTCAATATATTTTTTGAAAGTGTAATAGCAATAAATTAACTGAGAAATAATTTCACAAATTTTAGTACATAATTTTACGCATAAATATAGGTATCTATATATTATTTCACATTTATTATTTATGTAAAAAACGCTAATAAAAATAGATTTTTGTTTAATTCTAATAATCTGTTCTAAATAGTAGTACAATAAAAAGAAAGTCATTTTTATGCAATAATAATAAAACATTTGTAACCGGAAATATATGAAAATAATTTTATTTTCAGGAATATACCTTTAAAATCTCGCTTTGAGGGCATTTTTTCATATAAATTTGTTAAAGAATTATTTTAACAGAATATTACAACTTTTATCTGTTACGGTTTTGGAGAATAAAAATTAAGTATAGCATTATCATTCACATATCTTTTTAAATTTTTGTCTGGTAAATATTTAAATTTACTATGGACTTTAAAGAATCTATTAAATGTTATTTTAAGAGTCTTTTTAATACAATAAAGAACATCAATCTTTTATCAACAGTTATCACTTTCCTATGCAAATTAGTTCCTGTGTCGATGTGAGTAAATCCTTAGCAAACGATATCGCTTACCATAATGAGTATCTCTAGAATTAGCTATTTCAATAATTATACTTCAGGGATAAAGTAATAAACCGAAGATTATTCGTCTAAGCTAAGTAATGCTTTTTCGGTATTTTGTTGTTGTTGTTACTAAAAATGGTGAAAGACTCCGCACATAAATTTACTCTTTTGTATCTTAATTGTATTGTTATGCACATCTACTTTTTTTTTTTTTTTAACTCAAGTGTAATGAATCAGACTTTACCGATTTCATAGGTATTCAAGTGTCTAAAACGTACAGTTTGAAAAATTATTTTGTAATAAACGATTTTTACAATTTTTCATACTTGAAGATTATTTTCTTTATTTGGAGCAAAAATTTACTTAAGATTGTTACATAAAAGGTAATGTCCTCTCTTTTATTTATTTTTTTTTATTTCTGTACTTCATTTTCAGAGTCATGTAGAATCATATCTTTCTGACAGTAAAATATATTTTGAATAAGTGAACAATGTTTTTAAAAATAATTGAAAGAAAATTATGATATTTTCTAATTTTCTTCAGTTTTTCAATCTGAATTTAAATTTACTAAATTTAAATAGAAAATTATTTTAAAAAGTGCTACATTTTAATTAAAACGATTTTTTTTCTTTTTTTTTTTTACATAAGCCAATATCATTTAGATATTTAGAAAATGTAATATATATTTAAAAATATAATTGCAATAAATTAAATAAGAACTTTTTTACTTTTTAATACATAATTTTAATCATAAATATAGGTATCTCTATATTATTTTACATTTACTATTTATGTAAAAAATCTTTTTCGTTTAAATTCTTTAAATTTTTCGTTTAATTCTAATAAGCTGTACTAAATAATTGAAGTCAAATAAGGTTACATGAGTAACTTCAATGGGATAATAAAACAATTTTTTAAGCCATAAATATATAAAAATAAACATGTGTTATTTTACATAAAATATCTTTAAATTCACACTTTGGTGGCTTTTTTTTCCATATAATATTGTTAAAGAATTATTTAAACAAAATATAATTACTTTTATTTGTTACACGTTTTTTTATACTAAAAATTAAAGACGGCATTATCATTAAAATATCTTTTTTAATTTTTGTCCGGCAAATATTTAAATGTAGTTTGGACTTTAAAGAGCATGAACTTTTTATCAAAATTTATTCCTTTTCTATGCAAATTAGTTTCTGTGTCGATATGAGTAAAACCTCAGCAAACAATATCGTTTACTATAATGAGAATCTTCAGATTTAGGTATTTCAATAATTGTATTTCAGGAATAAAGTAATAAATCGAAGTTTCTTCGCCTAAGCTAAGTAATGCTTTTTCGGTGTTTTGTTGTTGTTGTTACTAAAAATGTAGAATGTTTCCGCCCATAAATTACACTCTTTTGTATCTTAATTGTAATTTTATGCAGATCTTCCTTTTTTTGTATCTCAAGTGTATGAAACAGATTTTACCGAGTTCATGGATATTCTATAGTCTAAAACGTACGATATGAATAACTATGTTGTAATAAGCAATTTATACATTTTTTCATACTTGAAGAGTATTTCTCTTTAGTTGAAGCAAGAATTAGCATAGGCTTGTTAAATAAAAGTTAATGTTCTCACTTTTAGTGTTTTTTTTAATTATTTCTGTACTTCTTTTCTGATTCATATACCACAATATCTTTCTAACAGTAGAATACATTTTGAATAAGTGAAAAATATTTTGATAAATAATTGAAAGAAAAGCATGTTATTTTCTAATTTTCTTCAGTTTTTCAATCTGAACTTAAATTTACGAAATTTAAATAGAAAGCTATTTTAAAAAGTGCTACATTTTAATTATTATTATTATTTTTTAATAAGCAAATAACATTTAGGTATGTAGAAAATGCAATATATATTTTTAAATGTAATGGCAATAAAGTAAATAAGAAGTACTCTATTTTCCTTTATAAGACATCATTTTAAGCAAAAATATAGGTGTCTATATATTATTTTACATTTAGTATTTATGTAAGAAGATATTTCGTTTATTTTTTTTATGTTTCCATTTAGTTCGAATAAGTTGTTATAAGTATTCTAAAATAAATTTCGAATAAGTAAACGTTGTTTTTGTAAGTAATTGAAAGAAAATGATTATTTGCCAACTTTCTTGATTTTCAATCTGAGCCTAAATTTATGAAATTGAAATAGAAATTTTTTTTTTTTAAATACGCTACATTTTACTTAAAAAGGACTTGAAACAAGCCAATAACTTTTAGATATTTAGAAAAGCAATATATTTTTTCAAAATGTAATAGCAATAAACTTAAATAACAAATACTCTATTTTATTTTTAATACATAATTTCAAACATAAATAAAGTTACATGAGTCATTTTCACGGGATAATGAATTATAGAAAATAGCTTTAATTTCACTCTGATGACATTTCTTTTTATATCAATTTGTTTAAACAGAATATAATTAAACAGAATATAATTACTTTTTTCTCTTGCGAGGTTTTTGAGAACAAAATTAAGCATAATATTATCCTCAATATATTTTTTTAAATTTTCTCCTTGCAAATATTTAAATATAGTTTGAACTTCAAAGAGTTTATTGGTGCAAGAACCTTTTACCTACATTTATCACCTTCTAATTCAAATTAGTTCCTGTGTTGATGAATAAAAACTCAGCAACGATAAAGTTTAACATAATGAGGATCTTTAGAGTTGGGTATTTCAATAATTTTATTTCAGCAATAAAGTAATAGATCGAAATTTCTTTGTCAAATGTAACTAGTTCTTTTTCGCGAAAAAAGTATTATTATATATTTTTAATGAAAATGTGGAAAACTGGCGGATATACATTACACACTTTTGTTTCGTAATTTTATGGTGATCTTTCTCTTTTTGGTATTTCCAGTGTAATGATGTTTAATTAAAAGAATTCTGTGCTTCTCTTTTCTTTTTTCTTTCTTGATTTTATCATACATCGAATTCAAATTTAGTTTAACTGTACAACATAATTTATAATATTTTATTTTATTTTTATTTTTATTTATCACGATATACAACTTTAAATGATACATCCTATCATATAGTATAGATCTTAAAAAAATAAATAAGTTCTACAATAATTTTTCGTATAATTATCTGTATTTCGATTGCATTGCAAATGCAATTTTCCACAAATTATATTAAATTGAATGTATATAATTTTACCGAAAATTGATAATATTTAATTAATATATGTTTAAGATATTCGCGTCTTAATTGTATGATGTAACATATCACATATTAAATTTAACAAAAGTTATTTGCTTCTTCAATTCATAGATGTGAATTTAAGATTAAATATGTATTTTCTAAATGTGCACTTATATGCGATTTTTAGTTGTTGTATCGATTGAAAATAATCTTTAAATTGATAATCATATTGTCATCTACAAATCTTCAACCTAAAGGGAAAACTGCATAGATGTTTAAATTACATACTTCTACATCTTGTTTCCTAAACAGACTTGTAAATAATTAAATTAAATAATTTTGAAAATTAAAAAGGTAAATATTAACATTTTTATTTTAAAATGAAAGAGCGCGCGGAAAAAAAGTTGAGATGACTATGAGACATTTGATATAAATGTTCCTTCATATAAAAATACTCAAATGTTAAAACTCACAAGTTTTGTATATGAAATTTTTCATGTCGCAAAGGAATTGTGTTTATTTAAGGAAAAATTGAAAGCAATATATTTTTTCAAAATATAATAGCAGTAAATTTAAATAACAAATACTCTATTTTATTTTTAATACATAATTTTAAACATAAATAATGTTGATTGATTAATTTTAATGGGATAACGAAAAGAATTTTTAATCCGAAATGTACAAGTACATAAATAATCATATTTTTCTTATATATATATTTATATATATATACGTAGAAAGTAGCTTTACGTTTACACTGATGGCATTTCTTTTCATGTAAGTATGTTAAAAAATAATTTAAACAGAGTATAATTACTTTTATCTTTTGCGAGGTTTTTTAGAACAAAAATTTAGCATAGCATTATCATGTAAATATCTTTTTAAATTTTCTCCTGGAAAATATTTCTATATAGTTTGGACTTCAAAGAGTTTATTGGAGCAACAACCTTTTATCTGCATTTATCACTTTCTTATTCAAATTATTTCCTGTGTCAATGAGTAAAAAGTTTAACATAATGAGGATCCATAGTATTTCAATAGTTATAGCTCGGATGAATGAAACTAGCTCTCCAGTTCGCAGCCAAGTCCAACAAGTAAGAGTGAATTATGTCAGTCAGGTGTCGTCCGGATAACCTACAGGTAAGTTATTGGCACGGCACGCCAAGTATCCAGGTCCGATTCCTCGTCTGGACATTTTTCGCTCTCTTGGAATAAACGTCAACTGAGCTTCTCCAGCCTTGAATATGATTTAATCCAGTTGTGGAAAATATTCAATCCCTTCATTATGTACTGCAATATTTTTTATCGTATAATTAGCTGTATTTCGATAGTACTACAATTACCTTTTTCCACAAATTATATTAAATTGAATGGATAGAATGTTACTGAAAATTGATTATATTTAATTAATTCCTTTTTAAGATTTTCGTGTCTAAATTGTATGATATAACCTATCACAGATTAAATTTAACGAAAGTTATTTGTTTCTTCAATTGATAGATGTAAAATCAAGATTAAATATGGATTTTCTAAATGTGCACTTATCTGTGATTTTTTGTTGTATCAAAAAATCGTTAAATCGATAATCATATTGTAATCGACAAATCTTCAACTTGAAAGTGAAAATTGTATAGATGTATGAATTGTATAGAAAATTGTATAGTTTAAATTACATATTTCTATATCTTGTTTCCTAAACCGCCTTCTAAATAATTAAGTTAAATAACTTGGAAAATTAAAAAGCTAAATATTAGCATTTTAATTTTAAAAAAAAGAACCACGCGGAAGAAAGTTGAGATGATTATGAGACATCTGAACAAAATGTTCATTCATATAAAAATACTCAATGTCAAAAATAACAATTTTTGTATAGGAAATTTTTCCTGTTGCAAAGGAATTATGTTTATTTAAGGAAAAAATTAGTTTCAATTCATACGGAAACTAAGAACCTGATCATATTTATTTACTCTTGAACAGTCCATAGTTTTATCTTTTACAAGCATAGACTTTAATCAGTCTTGTCCTTTTATGCCTCTTTTCAAAGGATTGATTTGTTTTTAACCTCGATCAAAACTCAAATAATAGACCGGTAGGCGGTAGCACAGACAATTACCTCATCGAGTTCACGGCCGGAATTCCAGAATTAGTTAACATTCGATTCGCATATTAAAACGAATCGGTCTGCCAGACATATCTTGGTGAAAAACATCTGAAAATCCGATTTTAGCGGTTGACTCGTAGGTTTCACATTGTGTTTTCCTGCTTCCAGCCCTCCATGTTTTCATACTTCTGGGGGCAGGAAAACACAACGATAAACCTACATGTCAACCGCTAAAATAGGGTTTTCAGGTGTGTTCCGCCAAGATATGGCTTGCCAGACCGATTCCGTTTCAATATGGGAATCGAGTTTTAACTAATTCCTGGAATTTCATCCTTGAACTCAATGAGGTGATTTTCGGTGCTGCCTCCTCCTGGTCTATAACTAATAAATCTCTTATAACAGAAGATTTCATCGTCATCACAAAATTCACAAAAATTGTACTTCCATTCTCCCCTGACACTTGAAATATATTCTTCTGAGAGATACATTCATGAAATGTAAATTTCGAGATTTTAAACGTTAACCCCCTGACAGCCGATCGCAAGTTCAAAATTATTATATTTTTTTTTCTCTGTTTTTCTTTTGCTGTTATTTTCTTGTTTAATTCTAAAAAAAGTATTTTTTCAACATGGTATAAAAAAATTATGTAGCGTAGGGGAGTACACAGTGAGACATGGTACACAGTGAGACAGCAGCCATTTTGACATATAGTTATAACTTTTTCTCCTAGCTGGAACACACACGGAACCACCTCATCTTATGCAACACGTGGATGTAGTTTCGGCACTTCGGTTACTCGTCCAACGAAATAGTAAGTAATTATTCATTTTACAGCGGTTAAAGTTACATAAACGTCCTTTTTAGACTTTATTAATTTCATTATAGCATATATTTAGATAACCAAACCTAGCTATTTCTAATGATAGACTATGTCGACAAAACGACACAAGCATTCAAAGCTATGAAACTGATGATGAAACAGATATGGCATCCATTTTGTTACAACGTAACGAAAGTACACAGTGAGACACACAGTTGTGGTACACAGTGAGACGTGCCTCACTGTGTATCTACTATGTGGTTCTGACGTAAAAAAGAGTTATTTATTAATAAAAGAAGGGTTTTTTTCTCTCTCTCTATCTCTGTTTGTGTGTGGGTGTGTGGGTGGGGGGGTGGGGGGGTAGTGAAATCTACTAAACGTAAGAGGCTGAAAGTTTGCATGAAGATAGCCCAATGTCTGCCATTCTCCAACCGAGGCTCATATTTTTTTAAAAAATAATAATGTAGAAATATTAATTAGAAGTCATAAAATGCAGAAAATTATTGATAGAGTATAAAAATGTATGATTTATGAAAATATATACATTGTCTCACTGTGTACCACTTGTGGTACACAGTGAGACAATTTTCGATACTCGTTTATGCTGCTTCTGTGCTTTTATAAATAACTTTTTTAAAACCATTTATACATTAATGTGTAGCGTATTTGTGTAGCTTAAAGTTGTAGCAAACATTTTTTCAAAAGAATAAAAATCGTTGCCATTTGTTAAGTAATAATAATTTTCATCTCACTGTGTACTGCCCTCCCCTATATTATTTTCGAATTATTATTTCATTATTTTCGTACATGAATAGAACACTAATAAATATTAATAGAGTATTAATTATTACTAAATGACGTAAAACTGCATTATATCTGTAGAATTATATTGATTTAAATAACAATTACATTGTACTGACACCTACAGCTTAGTGAACGCATGTATCACGGTGCGCAGTGCTGTATTTGGGGAGGAACGCCGTTCACTCAAACATTTGGTTTGTTACCGTAGAAAAAATATATATATTGCGAACGAGCACAATTTTTTTTAATTCTAAAATTCATTTTTTTTCAATATTTAATCCTTGACAACTGTTAGATTTCGGTGAATGAATTAGGCAAAATTTACTAATAAGTTTTAGTGGTATGAAAATTTTTTAGAAATTGGTAGCTATGCAGTAGCGTAATACTGCAGCAGAATTGGCATTCAACAAACAAAAATCTATCAAGGGCTTTTTAAAAATAAACAGTTTCATTCCCCGTATTTCTTAAAAGTAGCTGAATGTACATCAAAGAAATGGTAGTACAATAAAAATGAATGAATAAAGTGAAAATTTATATTTCATCTCCTTAGTTTGTGTCAATTTGTATAAATCCGGTTTATCCAAGTTTTTAGCTTATCCGAAGTGAGCTTGGTCCATATTAACTCTAATAATCGGGAGTCTACAGTAATAATTATAACTGTTAATTGAAAAATGTTGGCTTTTGGCTAAATGCTTTAAATTGGATTTTGGCTTAGCAAAAATCCGGTAGCATTAACATCTGCTCTATGAAAAGATGAGTTCCCACAAATATTGTTTTCCAACTACAACACTGACAAGTTAAAGGTAAAAGAAGTTTCATACATTTTTGAACACATTTTTAATATATAAAAATTACTTTTAAGTTTTTTGATTCGGCAACAGTCATTAATTCTTTTTTACCCTTTATGTTAAAACCATACTTACTTTAATCATACATCATAACATTCAAAACTTAGGTTACAACTGTCATTTCAAACAAAATAAGAAAAGCAGTCTTCATTAACGTTCATACAACCTTATACCATCTGTTTTCAACTTCCTGATATATTTTCCAGTGCTTTAAGCATTTTTAATAAAAATTTAAACGCATGCATTGATTCACAAAATACTTTAATCTCTGGAGGTGATGGTCTTTTATATTTTATTCATAAGTAAGAATAAATTTCTGAGCACGTAAAGTTTAAATCTTGCTATGAACCTGTCTGTTTTACGTATGATGTTATACACGCAAGTTGCAGTAATGCATGTCTGTATCGTTAAAGGAAAACATGCCTTAATTGTCGAATACGAAATATTAATAATATTAATAACTTAAGGTCTATGTGTATAATTTAGCGTTTTCGAAACAGACTATCCTTTTATCTTTATTATTATTATTATTATTTTAATCTTTAAAGAATAAATATTAAAATTCCTATAAAATGCACACATAATATGCAATAAATTCCTTTCACATATATGTATAATATAAAATTATATAAAATGCATTAAAGTAACGTAAACATACATTAAAAATACATTAAAAATCCAAAACGTTTTCAGTCAATTCACAGGGCCATCATCAGTGGTTATTTAAATGTTGTCATTTATCTTTACGTTTATTCATCTAGGAGAGACAATTGTAATTTTACAGTAGTACAGGAGATAAGGTAACATTTCAGCCAATTCACAGGGCCATCTTCATTTGTTATTTAAATGTTGTTTGATAATAAATAACCACTGAAGGTGGCTCTGTGAATTGGTTGGAAAAGTTTTGATTTTTTAATTGATATTTAATGCATTTTTAAGGTCTTTTATGCATTTTAAATAATTTTGTATCATATGCATGGACCTGCAAGAAATTTCAGCGTATTTTATTTGTGCTTTTTATGTGAGTTTAATTTATTTATTCAAGGTGAATTTCACACTAGAATTTTAACTTTCCTTGATTGGGATAAATATTATTTTATAGTTAACACCACAAGAATCTCACATATGTGAGTCTCAGATAAATTAATTTCGAAGAATGGGAGTGAGTCTCTACGGCTGTATCAGAAAGGGCAATGTAGCTTTCCTATTTCTTGTATTTAAGAATTCAGTAAAAATTACTAAAATACACGAATAACTCGATTATAGCATATTCTCAGTTTGTCTAAATATCGAATTTGATTGAAACTTTCGAAAATTTATTCAGCTACGGTTTAGTTGACTTCATTTAACCCGTAACTGGACACGGGCGTCAAAATGACTCCGCGTTGTTCTTCGGCTCTGATTATCACGTGGTTTTTCTCCTTGAATAAAATCATCTCCTCAGTACCGCCATGTAGTTCTTTTATCATTTCATAATTTCCAGAATATATTGCGTTTCCAAAATAAATTCCAATGCTGTTTACAAAAGACAAAAAAGAAAAATAACATTGGAACCTTTTTGACTCTATGTCTCTGATCGCGTAAGGAAATTTATGTCTCCATTTACGGGTTAAGACGACCTATTTGCTCTCAAAATTTGACAATATTTGGCAAACTATCGCTAAGGTTGGCGAGAATTCGAAGATTGCAGATGATTTATCTATGTAGTTTTAGCTGTATGGATATGAAAATAATGATTACAACAATTAAAGTAAGTCTGCGATAAATCAAATTCTCTAAATATATTAAATGAAACCTGTTGTTAGAAAAGTCAGTCACGTTAGTATTTCAAAATACTATAACCCATCCATTTTTTTAACATTGGGGCATCACCAAAAATGCTTCCAAACCAATGGTACGGAAGGAGTTAAGAAACATTTTTGTAGATATTTAGAGGGGAAAGTAGTCTAAAACGATCCCCTTAAGGAGAAAACTTTTGTAAAATAACATAACTGTTAAAATGAAAATCAAGGAAGCACAATTAAATAAAAGCCACAAAGTCCACAAATCCACAAGTTTGACATCTTTTGGGGTCGGAATAATCTTTAAGCTACTCGACCGAATAATATCTTATTCTGTATCAGTATGTAAAACGTATCGTGAAATCTAAACACGAGGTCTATTTTAGCTGGTAATATTGAATATTTTAAAGATTGTTGCAATTTGAATAATTAGATGACAACTTTGGAAATTTTGAAGTACCGCATTAATTAGTATACTTTGCTACTAATTCATTGATGCAAGTCACATTTGTATTGAACATTTGTGGCAGAATTAGTAAAAGTTGTTTATTTTATTCTCCAATGCTGCACATCTATATTATTTACTTATTTCCAAAATACAACATGAGAAAAGCAGATTGCTGAAAAGAAAATTTCAACGCTTTATATTACATAGAATTTATTATATAGGATATAAAGGCTTGTGATTTTTTGTGTGATAGCGTTATGAATTCTTAAAAGAAGAAAAAGGGCAATATTTAACAAATATTTTCATGAAATACCTTTTTGTTTTAATGTGCATTGTTCGTCATTTTTCTCAACACTATTTATTAGTTATAAATTACGATTCAGTGCCACAAAAATTCATTTTCTACATTGCTCTCGTATACCTTAACAAATACATACAATAGTTTAGACCCGTGCATTTAACCGTACCAGTGGATCCACGTATGGATCCTTAGCCTGATTTTACACAAACACCAGTGGATCCACGTTCTTTCATTATTATACCGTTGCTGCTAAAAACGGTATAGTAGGAATACAAGTTTGTGTAGCTGGTGTTACGAGAAACCTATTTCTTATTAATATGAATAAAATCATCTTATTTTTCTACAAAATACTACTTGATATGTTAAATATAAATGCCGGAAAAACTGGTTTTACATGTAATCTTCATATACGTATGTTGGTACGGAAGGAGTTAAAAAACATTTTTGTAGGTATTTTGGGGGGAAAGTAGTCTAAAACGATCCCCTTAAGGGGAAAACTTGTGTAAAATAGCATAACTGTTAAAATGAAACTTTAGCCCTATGCTAATATGTTTTACACAATATTTTGCATTAGAAACATATTTTAATAATATTTTAAACCCAAATTCAGTAATGAAAAAAAATAGATTTTTGAAAAAGTGTCCAAAGGATCATTTTACCCTCACCCAAGGGCAAAATGATCCTCCATTCAAAAATAGTTGTAAATTGCTTTTTATCGGCAAAATAAAGGATATAAAAGTAATTGTAACAATACATAATGAAATAAAATAAGTTTTGCAGTCCAATAGCATACATAATTTATTTCAAGTAAATTTTAAAATAAAAAAGTGTCACAAATAATTTTGAAAAAGCAATAAAATGGAACATTTGAAAATTATGACGTGGGCTCAAAGGGAAAGGTTTGGGGCAGTCACACATTTGGCTCCTATGATAGCTAGGGCGCGGTACCGGATTTTCGTCACCCAATGAAATAATAGTAAAACGATCCACATACTGGATCATTTTACCCGGCAACATGGCCGTCTATTTTAGGTCATATGACTGGATGACGCCAAGAAACATAACAAATTTAGCAAGTGTAATTCAGATCTAAAAACATACTCTATTAAGTAAACAAAGTCATATTTCTGTACATGAATGACAGCATATCTAAATAAATATGAAAGTTAGTGATTATCTTATGACAGATGTTATAAAAACCACTTTTTAAAAGAATTCTTTTCAGACGTGTAGTACTGCGTTCACTTGAATACCGCCATTGCTTCTTCTTCACTTCTAGTTTCGCTTCTAGTTGGCACTTCTAGTTTATGTGTTACCCTGTTGATAGCGCGACGTGTCTGGAAGAAAACCTATGTGGATCGTTTTGCCCGCTAGGATCATTTTAGAACACCTTCCCCTATGTCTTGTACGACCGGTTAATGAAAAAGTTTGCTTTAGTGTCATGTATTGTCCAGTTTGTGTGTAAGCATTTCTAAGACTGGTTGATCTCCGTGTTTTTCAAGGGTTTTCCACCTATGCGATTCGTGTCTATAATTAACGTTCAGCTACTTACAAATGTGCAAATTCCTATTAAGTGCTTCTAAGGCAAGATTAAAAATTATTATAGATTTACATTCAGCTTGAATATGCAACCACACAATTAAATCAAGATGTTCATGATTTCTTTTGGATTTTTAAATGTATTGTATTTGGAGAAGAGAAAAAATATATTTATAATGTGCAGGAATTATTATTCATTCCGTATTGAACATTTTTTGTATCTTTTCCGTGTAGTGTTGCATGTTTTTCATTAAACATATTTTTTTTTCTTTTCTGCGAAATTTATCTGAAAATTGTACTCAATAAGTAATGTTTATCTCATTGTATAAGAAGGAAAAATGGGAAAGAACTGTAATAATTAACTTTCACTTCTTTTTCTCTTTTTTTTTTTTTTTTTTGGAAAAAATAAGGTGAATCTCATTTTTCATCTCCCTGTTTCTTCTGCGCATTTACACCTCCATACCGCCTCAGAGATTATCGAAGATCTTGTCAATACAGAGGCATAGCATAACAAAAAGCGACTGGCTCTTTTATTTTCAGGCATAAAAAAAAAAAAAAAAAAAAAAAAAAAAAAAAAAAAAAAAAAAAAAAAAAAAAAAAAAAAAAAACGTTTGCAAGTTAAAGCTAAATATTCTTCTGCATTAATTTGTTTTGAGCATTTATAAATACAGAGTTGTGACTTTTTTTTTTTTTTTTTTTTTTTTTTTTTTTTTTTTTTTTTTTTAATTTAGAATTTGTAAGAAATTGCTTTTTCTTTTTTTTGTATTCCGCTAAAGTTTTTTAATAGAAAAAAAACCCATTAAACATCTATTTGTAGTTTTTGTTGTTTATATGTTCTTTTTAAATCCTTATTTTAATTTAAATTTTATGAGCTATTTGTTATTATTTGATGAAACTTCTTTAATTTTTATTCTTATTTCGAACAATTTTAATTCCGTTTTCCAAACTAGGGTAAACTTTATAAAATTATATTTATAAAGTGCAATAATTGTTATTTAATCCTAATTTTCTTTTCTTTTCCAGGTATGTTGTGGTTTTTCATTAAATCACTTTTTCCTTTTTCTCTCAAAATTATCTAAAACTTGAAATCAATAAGTCACAGTTATTTCATTGTATCACAAGAGAAAATGGGAAAGAACTGTAATAATTCGGTTTCACTTTTTGTAATCAGCTATTTGTTTTATGGGAATAAACAAGATGAATCTCATTTTTCATCTCTCATTTTCTTTCAGACATTTACACCTCCATATCACCTCTGAGGTTATCGAAGATCTTGTCAATACAGAAAGATGGACTATCACAAAGAGTGACGGGCTTTTTTTTTCAGGCATCAAGAAAATATTAAAAATTTAAGCCTAAACTTATTTCTACATTACTTTGTTAGATGAATTTATAAATAGATAATTCTGACCTTTTTTTTTTACATTTAAAATTTCTAAGAAAATGTTTTCGGTTTTTCATAAAATTATTTAACGTGTAAAAAAAAAAAAAAAAAAAAAAAAAAAAAAACCATTAAATTTATTTTTGTTGTAGTAATTTTTGCTGATGTTATGTCCTTTTAAAATCCTGATTTTCATTTTATTATTTTGCTTCATTTATTTTTATTTGATGAAACATCTTTGATTTTTTTTCTTATTTCCAACTATTGGAATTCAGTTTTCAAAGCTAGGGTGCACTTTATAAAATCATATTTATAAATTTTAAGAAACGTTTTTCATTCCGTATTATTTTTTAATTTTAATTTTTCAGGTATTTAGTACTTTTCATTAATATTTTTTTTCTTTATCTCAAAGTTTTCTAAAAATTGAAATCAATAATTAGGTTTATTATTAGGCTCATTGTATAACACGGAGAAAACGGGAAAGATCTGTAATAATTCAGTTTCAAACTCTTTTCTGAACTATTTGTTTTATTGGAAGAGACAAGCTGAATCTCATTTTTCATCTTCCTTTTTCTTCTAGGCATTAGCATCTCTATGTCGCCTCAGAGGTTATCGAAAATCTTGTCAATACAAAATCATAGCATAACAAAAAAGTAACTGGCTTTTTTTCATACATCAAGAAAACATTTAAAATTTAAACATAAACATATTTCTGCATTAATTTGTTTGATACATTTATACATACACAGTTCTGACATTTTTTTTTTAATTTAAAACTTGTAAGAAATAGATTTTTTTGTTGTTGTTTTTGTTTTGTTTCGTTTCCGCTAAAATTATTTAATAGAAAAAATCATTTTAAACTTCATTTTGAAGTAATAGCTTTTGTTGTTTATATGTTCTTTTTAAATCCTTATTTTTTATTTCAGACCTTTGGAATTCAGTTTTTCAAGCTAGAGTGTACTTTATAAAATTATATTTATAAAGTGAAAGAATCGTTGTTCATTCCATAGTAAAAATTGTTTACTATTATTTCCATGTATTTTGTATTTTTTTCTATTAAAAAACTTTTATACTTTTCTCAAAGTTATCTTAAAATTGAAATCAATGCGTAACATTTATGTCATTGTATAACAAGGAAAAAATCGGAAAGAACTGTTATAATTCAGTTTCACTCTTTTTTATCAACTATTTGTTTTATTGGAAAAAAATAAGCGGAATCTCATTTCTCATCTCTCTTTTTATTATACGCATTTACACCTCCATATCGCCTCAGAGGTTATCGAAGATCTTATCAATACAGAAGCATACCATAACAAAAAGTAATTGTCTCTTTTATTTCCAGGCATCAAGAAAACATTTAAAATTTAAACCTCAACATCCTTCTACATTACTTTGTTTGATACATTTATAAATACACAGCTTTGACATTTTTTTGTAATTAAAGATTTGATTCATTCCGTATTATTTTTTATTTTAATTTTCCATTTATTTAATGTTTTTTTCATTAAATAACTTTTTTCTTTTCCCTCAACGTTACATAAAAATTGAAATTAATAAGTAATATTTATCGCATTATATAAGAAGGGAAAATTTTTAAAGAATTGTAATAATTCAGTTTCACTTTTTATTCTTAACTATTTGTTTTATCGAAATAAAAAACAAAAAAAAAAAAAACAAGCTGAATTTTATTTTTCATCTGCCTTTTTTCTGCTACGCATTTACACCTCCATATCGCCTCAGAGGTTATCGAAGATCTTGTCAATACAGAAGCATACCATAACAAAAAGTGACTGTCTCCTTTATTTTCAGGCAGCAAGAAAACATTTAATATGCAAACCTAAACATTCTTCTGCATTACTTTGGTTGATACATTTATAAATACACACTTTTTTGTAGTTAAAGATTTGTAAGAAATTGTATTTTCTTTTGGATTCCGCTAAAATTATTTATTGGAAAAAATCATTCAACTTATTTTTGTAGTAGTAGTTTTTGTTGATGTTATGTCCAATTTAAATTCTTATTTTCATTTTATTTTTTTGCTTTATTTATTTTTATTTCATGAAACATCTTTGATTATTTTTCTTATTTCCAACAATTGGAATTCAGTTTTCAAAGCTAGGGTGCACTTTATAAAATTATATTTATAAAGTTTAAGAATCTTTACTCATTCGGTATTATTTTTTATTTTAATTTTCCATTTATTTTGTGTTTTTTCATTAAATAACTTTTTTTCTTTTCCCCCAAAGCTATCTAAAAATTTAAATAAATAAGTAATATTTATCTCATTGTATAAGAAGGGAAAAATGGGAAAGAACTGTAATAATTCAGTTTCACTCTTTTTTCTCAAGATCGAAGATCTTGTCAATACAGAAGCATGGCATAACAAAAGTGACTGGCTCTTTATTTTCAGGCATCAAGAAAACGTTTAAAAATGTGAACTAAACATACTTTGTTTATTCCATTTATAAATCCACACTTCTGACATTTTTTTTAATTCATCATTTGTAAGGAATTGATTTTTTTTTGTTTTTGTTTTTGTTTTTGTTTTTGTTTCCGCTAACATTATTTAATAGAAAAAATCATTTTTAACTTTTTTTGAAGCGATATTGTTTGTTGTTTATATGTTCTTTTTGAATTCTTATTTTTATTTCGAACAATTGGAATTCAGTTTTCAAGCTAGAGTGCATTTTATAAAATTATATTAATAAAGTGCAATAACCGTTGTTCATTCCGTATTCATTTTTTTTAACCTTTCCTGGTATTTTGTTTTTCATTAAATAATTTTTTTCTTTTCCGTCAACGTTATCTAAAATTTGAAATCAATAAGTAATATTTATGTCATTGTACAATAAGGAAAAAAATGGGATAGAACTGTAATAATTCAGTTTCACTCTTTCTTCTCAACTATTTGTTTTATTGGAAAAAACAAGCTGAATCACATTTTTCATCTCCCTTTTTCTTCTACGCATTTACACCTCCATATCACCTCAGAGGTTATCGAAGATCTTGTCAATACACAAGCATAGCATAACAAAAAGTGACTAGCTCCCTTTTTCCAGGCATAAAAAATGTTAAGGTAAATCTAAACATACTTCTGAATTATTGTGTTCGATACATTTATAAATACACATTTCTGGCATTTTTTAAAATTTAATATTTATAAGAAATTGATTTTCGTTTTTTGGTTTTCTCTAAAATTGTTTAATAGAAAAACCATTCAACCATCAATTCTGTAGTATTACTTTTTTTTTTAAATCTTATTTTCATTTTATTATTTTCTTTATTAATTTTTATTTGATGAAATATCCTTAAATAATATTCTTATTTCGATCAATTGGAATTCAGTTTTCCAAGCTAGTGTGCACTTTATGAAATTATATTTATAAAGTGCAAGAACAGTTATTCATTCCGTATTGAAACTTTTTTTTTAATTTTTTCCCTGTGCTTTGTACTTTTTTTTTCATGACTTAACTTTTTTCTTTTCTTTCAAATTTATCTAAAACATCCACTCAATAAGTAATGTTTATCTCATTGTATAAGAAGGGGAAAATTGGAAAGAACTGTAATAATTCAGTTTCCCACTTTTTTCTCAATTATTTTATTATTTTTTTTTATTTGAAAGGAAAAAAAAAAGCGGAATTTCACTTTTCTTCTGCCCATTTACAATTCCAAATCGCCTCAGAGGCTATGGAAGATCTTGTCAATACAGAAGGATAGCATAACAAAAAGTGACTGCCTCTTTTATTTTCAGGCATCAACAAAAAGTTAAAAAATTAAAGGTGTTTACCTTTAATTCATAACAATCAAAATACATAATAAAAATAATAAGCAAAAAACATACTTCTGCATTACTTTGTTTGATACATTTATAAATACATAGTTAATTAGCATGTTTAAGAAATTGGATTTAATTGGCTTCCGCTAAAATTAGTTAATAGAAAAATCATTAAACTTATTTTGAAGTAATATTTTTTGTTTTTTATATGTTCTTTTAAATCAATTAGTTTCATTTTATTATTTTTCTTTATTTATTTTTATTTTATGAAACATCTTTAATTATTATTATTATTTCGAACTATTGGAATTCATTTTCCCAAGCTAGGGTTTTGCAGACTAATTTCTTTTTATTATTTAAAGACTACTGGATGAAATAAAATGCAAATTCAAAAATTTCTGAAATGCTAATCATAAAATTATCACAAATTAAAAATTCTTAAATGATAGCTTCTAAACAATTTTCAGAGCTTTTTTATTAATGTTGAGTATTCATCTATCTATCAATGTTTAAAAAAAAATAATAAAAATTATGTAATTTTCACACATTATTATGAATGACACAATGATCTAAGAAATAAATAATAATTTTTTTGGCGATAATTGTTTTTTTTAGAAATGTACTTCATCAAGGAATTTTTTATTAAATAGGTATATCGTAGGCTATGACGATTACCAATCTCTGTAAATTTAAAATGATCTGAATCAATCTGAATGAAATGAATCTCTCCTAATTTAAAATGAAACCTATCTAAATTTGTTTTTCTCTCGACAGTGCAATTCAACTGTCGAGAGAAAAACAAATTTATTCAATGGTTGCATTTTAAATTAGGATGTTTACATTGAATAAGCAGAGATAGTTGCCATAAAATTTACTCAGTTGTAGACTGGTCGAATTTTTGTACGAATTTCATCCACATAAGTGAAATTCATTGAATAAGTTGCGTTCTTACACACATACACGTGAAATGTGATTTTCGCTTGCAGTATTTAATTTTACAGCGACCTTCTTGATTGCAACTGTTGTGGATATATAAGTGATCTAATGCATCGAATTATCTTTATTTATAAGTTCTGGATTTTTACACGAAATATTGTGTTGAGAATTTTCTGGAATGTTAATCCTGTGACGTGGTCGGCCGTGATTTTTAACCCTTTAAGACCGGACTGCTTTTTGAGTTTTTTTTAAACTATGATGTAACAGAAATTTGTAACTGACAATACACTGTCTGTTGGCAAAATCTATATAATATAGTTTCTCTTAACCAGCACAATCACTCTCTTCCGGAATTTATGGAATAGATAACCCAGAAAGGTAGAATTTTAGTTAATGCCTAACCCGCACGATCGTGCGGGTCAGGTCTTGAAGGGTTATTGGTGATGTGTTTCCACCTTTCACTAAATAGTTAGATATGGTCCTCCTAAAGTATAAAAAATCTATAACATTTTCGTGCAATATTGCACCCGGTATCTTCCCTTCTATATTTTTGCCAGCTATTACAGATAGCGAGGTCTATTGCATTAAATATACATCTAAGGACCCATTGATGCATTATATTTCATCAATATTTCTGGTCGCATTATATAAGTGTATTGTTTGATTTTTTGCCTTTAGTTTATTGCTATTACACTTTCAAAAAATATATTGCGTTTTCTAAATACCTAAATGTTATTGGATTGTTTCAAAAAAGTCCTTTAAAGTAAAATGTAGCATTTAAAAAAATAATTTCCATTTGTATTTTTAAAATTTAAGGTCTTATAGAGAAACTGAAGAAAATTAGAAAATATCATCATCTTCTTTGAATTAATATCAAAAACATTGTTCACTTCTTCAAAATTTATTCTTGTGTTATAAAGATATTCTATAGAAACCTGCAAGAAGTGACAAAAGAAATTAGTAATGTATATTAAGTTTTATTTAACACGCTTATGTAAATTCCTGCTCGAACTAAAGAAAATACTTTTTAAATATGACAACTTATGAAAATCTCTTGTTATAACAGCGTTATTCATATTTTACATTTTAGACCATAAAAACAGCTATGAACACGGTAAAATCTGTTTTATTACACTAGAAATACAGAAATAAAAGAAAGATCTGCATAAAATTACAGTTAGGATACAAAAGAATGTAATTTATGCAGGGAAATTTTCTACATTTTTATTAAAAAAAAAACAAACCAGGAAAAAGCCTCAGTTACCTTCTGCAAAAAACATTCGATTTTATTACTTTATACCTAAAATATAGTTAAATGCTTTATTCTAAAATACCTCATTATGGTGAGCGATATCGATGCTGAGGTTTTACTTATTTACACGGGAATTAATTTGCATATGATAGTGATAAATGTAGATAAAACTTCATGCCATAATAAACTTGTAAAGTCCAAGCTAAATTTACATATATCTGCCAGGCGAAAATTTAAAAAGATATTTGAATAATAATGCTATATTGAATTTTTATTCTCCAAAACTGTATAACAGATAAAAGCAATTATATTCTGTTTAAATAATTCTTTAACAAACTGATATGAAAAAATGGGCTCAAAGTGTGAATTTAAAGGTATATTCTTGAAAATAAAATATGGATATTTTTATACATTTCTGGTTGAAAAATTTGTGTTATTATACCATTAAAATGAATGATGCAACATTCTTTTACTTATACTACTATATAGAACAACTAATTAGAATTAAACGAAATTCTATTTTTATTAGTGCTTTTTACATAAACAATAAATGTAAAATAATATATAGATACCTATATTGATACTTAAAATTATGTTAATAAGTGAAACAGAGTATTTAACATTTAATTCATTGCTATTACATTTCGAAAAATATATTTTTTAAATACCTAAATTTTATTCGCTTGTTTCAATAAAGTCCTTTTAAGTAAAATGTAGCATTTTAAGAAATTAGTTTCTATTTGAATTTTGAAAATTTAAGGTCTTATTGAAAAACGGAGGAAAGTTTGAAAACATCATCATTTTCTTTCAACTATTATCAAAAATATTGTTCTCTTATTCAAAATTTATTGTTGTGTTATAAAGTTATCGTATATGAACCCGCAAGAAGTAACAAAATAATTAGTAAAGTATATTAAGTTTTATATAACACGCTTATGTAAATTCCTGCTCGAACTAAAGAAAATACTCTTTAAATATGACAACTTATGAAAATCTCTTGTAATAACAGAATTATTCATATTGTACATTTTAGACCATAAAAACAGCTATGAACAGGGTAAAATCTGCTTTATTACACTAGAAATGCCAAAATAAAAGGAAGATATGCATAAAATTATAATTAGGATACAAAAGAATATAATTTAAGCAGGGAAATGTTCTACATTTTAGTAAAATACAAAAATCGCGAAAAATGCATTAGTTCATTTTGATAAAGAACCTTCGATTTATTACTTAATCACTAAAATATAATTATTGATATACCTTGCTCTAAATACCATCATTATGGTGAGCAATATCGTTGCTGAGGTTTTACTCATTTGCACATGAATTAATTTGCATAGGAAAGTGATAAATGCGTATAAAAGGTTTATGCTGTAATAAACTCTTTGGAGTCGAAAATAAATTTAAATGTTTGCCAGAAGAAAATTTGAAAAAATATATTTTAATGACAATGCTATGCTTAATTTTTTTTCTAAAAAACCTCGGAAATGATAAAAGTAATTGTATTATGTTATATTAATTCTATTGAATACCTATAAAATTGGTAAAGTCTGTATCATTACACTTGAGTTTTTTTTTTTTTTAATTAGATCTGCATAACATTACAATTAAGATACAAAAGACTGTAATTTATGTGCGGAGTCTTTCACCCTTTTTAATAACAACAACAACAAAAGGAAAATCCCAAAAAAGCATTATATAGTTTTGGCGAAGAATCTTCGATTTATTACTTTATCCCTGAAGTATAATAATTGAAATAGCTAATTCTGGAGATACTCATTATGGTAAGCGATATCGTTTGCTAAGGATTTACTCATATCGACACAGGAACTAATTTGCATAGGAAGGTGATAAATGTTGATAAAAGATTAATGTTCTTTATTGTATTAAAAAGACTCTTAAAATAACTTTTAATAGACTCTTTAAAGTCCATAGTAAATTTAAATATTTGCCAGACGAAAATTTAAAAAAAAATATTGTAATGACAATGCTATGCTTAATTTTTGTTTTAAAAAACCTCGGAAATGATGAAAGTAATTATATTATGTTTTAATAATTCTTTGACAAAATTATGTAAAAAAAATCAGTGTGAATTTAAAGATATGGTCTGTAAAATAACCCATGTTTATATACTTCTAATAAAATCTGAGAGCACGAAGCTGTTAGTAACCATGCCGGTGCGAACCATTCTGATCTGCGAATCAACCGTAGCTAAATGCCATGTTAGGCTTAATGAAAAACATATCCTAACATATGACAGCTAAATGATTATTTTTTCTACTTGAAATCATTTCTGTTCAGCATATTTTCACGTAAAACATGTGTATCGTATCCATTTATAATGTATTACGTTCTAGATTAATTTTAAGCTATTATAAACATAGAAATCAGATCTAAACAAAGGATACTGTTGCCATTCAGATTCAAATTCCAGAAAATCTACAAACAAATGAATGACTCTTTGAAAGCTTCATTAAAAAAAAAAAAAAAAAAAAAAAAAAAAAAAAAAAAAAAAAAAAAAGAAAGAAAGAAAGAAGGAAAGAAAGAAAAAACAGGTTAACGCTGATGCTGGTCTTAAAATATTTGTAAAAGTACTATTAAAACCTTTAAATATTTTAACTTTCTTTAAAACCTTCAAAAACTATCCAATTAAGGACAATTTAAAGATGAATTTAAAGGCCAAATCAACAACAACAACAAGCTCTAAACAAAAAATAACGGATAACTATCGCCATCTGGTGGAGAAAAAATATAACTTTCGTTCTAATAAGGTCCATGGAAGCACACTGCATTGCATGTATTTTTAATTTATTCAGAATGATTATTCCTTTGCACAATTTCAGATTTCCTGTGACATTTGTTTTTTCTCTTATACGACAAAGTAAAAATTATTCGAATTTGAATATCTAAAACTTTCAAATGCATTTACAATAAAGAATTATTTGACTTACACTTTAGCATTATTTAAAGGGAAATTAATGGGACAATTTTTTTTTTTGTACCGAAGGCTGCGAGCAGCGCCTCTGTAGGCCGTTTTAATTCCCAATAAATTAGGATCTTATGTTTCTTACTAATGTTTTTGGCGTCAACTTTCTGTTGCAATCGTACTTTTTTTTATTTTTACAATGCATTTTATCAGGTTTGAAGACATTGCAAATAAAATGAGTATTTCTTATCGGTACAACATATTTAAATTATCTTGCAGATAAAATTTTCAATTTTAACATGTTTTGTGGCAAAAAGAAAAAAAAAAGTCACGCTAAACAACAAATTTTTAATGTAGAGGGAACCTACAGAAGCATTTTCGTCATAGAATGTGTAGCTGGATTAAAGCGCTAAAGCGCGTTAAAGCGCTGGTGATTAAATTGTAGTTTACATAATTTCTTTGTTCTAATCATGAAAAAAACAAAGGATAATACTTTTTAAATAACAAAATGCATGAGGCATATTATTATTATTTCTTTAAGTCAGAAAACTATTTTTAACTATTGTTTTGAATGTTTATCATTCACTTTCCGTCACTTTTGACGGGGATTACATACTAGTTTTTTTTTTAGATATTTCCGGTTTTAAAAAATGTTTTATAATTCCATTAAAATTACTCATGTAACCTTCTTTTACTTCTACTATTTAGAGCAGCTTATTAGAATTAAACGAAAAATTGAAAGAATTTAAACGAAAAAGAGATTTTTACATAAATATTAAATAGTAAAATAATATATAGAAACCTATATTTATGCTTAAAATAATGTATTAAAAAGTAAAATAGAATATTTCTTAATTAATTTATTGCTATTACATTTTAAAAGATATATTACATTTTCTAAATACCTAAAAGTTATTGGCTTATTATATAAAAAAAAAAAGTTTAAACTAAAATGTGCACTTTTTAAAATAATTATCTGCTTATATTTCGTAACTTTAATTTCAGATTGAAAAACTGAAGAAGATTAGAAAATGTCATCATTTTATTTCAATTATTTATAAAAATAATGTTCACTTAATAAAAATATATTATACTGTTAGCAAGATATTGTACATGAATCTGAAAAGAAGTACAGAAAAAAAAACAATTGAAAACATTAACATTTATTTAACAGGTTTATGCAAATTATTGCTCGAAGTAAAGAAAATTCTCTTCAAATATGAAAAATTGTAAAAATGGCTTATTACAACATAATTATTCAAATTGTACGTATTAGACTATAGAATAGACTATAGAACGTTTTAGACTATAGAATACCGATGAACTTGGTAAAATCTGTTTCACACACTTGAGATACAAAAAAGGTAGATCTGCATAAAATTACAATTAAGATACAAAAGACTGAAATTTATGTGCGGAAACATTCTATATTTTTAGTAACAACAAACACAACAAAACATCCCCAAAAAGCATTACTTAACTTTGACGAGAAACCTTCGATTTATTACTTTATCCCTGAAATAGAATTATTGAAATACCTCTAAAGATCCTCATTATGGTAAACGATATTGTTTAGTGAGTTTTTACTCATATCGACACAGAAACTAATTTGCATAGAAAGGTGATAAATGTTGATAAAAGATTCATGCTGTAATAAACTCTTTGAAGTCCAAACTAAATTTAAATATTTGCCAGACGAAAATTTAAAAAGATATTTGTATGATAATGCTATGTTTAATTTTTATTCTGAAAAACCGTATAACATGTAAAAGTTATTATATTCTGTTTAAATAATTCTTTATCAAAATTATATGAAAGCATGCTCTCAAAGTAGGAAATTAAAGGTGCATTCTTGAAAATAAAATATCGCTATTTTTATATATTTCTGGTTAAAAAATTTGTTTTATTATACCATTAAAATGACTGATGCAACATTCTTTTACTTATACTACTATATAGAACAGCTAATTAAAATTAAACGAAAACAATTTTTATTAGTGTTTTTTTTACATAAATAATAAATGTAAAATAATATATAGACAACCATATTTAGATTTAAAATTATGTATTAATAAGTGAAATAGAGTATTTCTTATTTAATTCATTGCTATTATATTTTGAAAAAAATATATTTTTAATACCTAGATGTTATTCGATTGTTTTATTAAAGTCCTTTTAAGTAAAATGTAGCATTTTCAAAAATTAATTTCCATTTGAATTTTGAAAATTAAAGGTGTTATTGAAAAAAAAGGAAGAAAGTGAGAAAACATCATCATTTATTTTCAATTACCCAGCAAAGAGGAAATTGCTGGCCAGCAGCAAGATAGGTGCTGGCAATGATGGAGACGTGCTGGCTGATGGTCTACCACTGCATGAACACTGCTGGACAGCTTCAGTCAACATTGCCGTTGGAAATCATCAGATAAAATTCTGGTGGGCATCCATTTTATCTCATGCGCTGGCCCACCACTACATGAAAGTGCACGAACTTTTGCAGTATTATTGCTGGGAACCCTTACGCTAGGTGGCGCTGCGAATATCGAAGACATTGAGTATTTGAACACAAATCTGAAATGAATATCTTAACACAATTTAAGCTGTGAAGCTAAATTTTTGAAACTGTAAAAATATAGCACCACTGCAACCAATAAAATAAATAAGTAAATGAATAAATAAATGAAGTCTTTATTTCAACTCAATTTTTTATCTCCTTTAATGTGGTTTTACTAGGTTACAAAGGATTTCGGATTTCATAATTTACGCAGTTCAGAATCAATGATAATAATAATAATAATAAAAACGCGTATAAAATACATAGGATTTCTATACAATAGAATAATTTCTATACCAGTTTAATGATTGGGAACGTAAAGCACAAAAGAAACAAACTTGAAATAATGTAATGAGAGCTTGAAAACTACGGGCAATTGTAGCGTAAGCTGAAAGCACTTATTCATGTCCGATCGCGAAAACCAAGCAGCATCGAGCGCGGTCAGTACTTGGGAGGGTGACCACATGCAGTTCAAATATTTCTATAGGCATTTCTACAGATGTTTCTATATCTCTTGGTGAAACTAGCCTATAGAAAAAAGAGCCATAATACTTCGTTTTTAAATAGAATTCTATAAGAAATTTTTGTAAGGGAAAGTGCTGGGCCAGCAGAGGAATAGCAGTGGGATAGGTGCTAGCACTGCAGGAAAAGTGCCGGATTGAAGTAATGTGATGGCATACCAATGCTGGCCTGCTGTTGGCCATCACTGAAGGGCCAGCTTCATTCGGATTGGACACTTTTCGACAGGTTTAAGTAATGGCACCCTTGCACTTTACCGCTGATAGCACTGCTGGCTGCCATCTTTTTTCCAGCTGATGGCCCACTGTTTCTTTCTTTGCTGGGTATTATCATAAACATTGTTCCCGTATTCAAAATTTATCCTTGTGTTATAAAGATATTGTATATGAAACTGCAAAAATTAACAAAAAAAAATAGTAAAGTATATTAAGTTTTATTTAACTCGATTATGTAAATTCCTGCTCGAACTAAAGAAAATACTCTTTAAATATGACATCTTGTGAAAATCTCTTGTTATAACAGAATTATTAATATTGTACATTTTAGACCATAAAAACAGCTATGAACACGGTAAAATCTGTTTTATTACACTAGAAATACCAAAATAAAAGGAAGATCTACATAAAATTACAATTAGGATACAAAAGAATATAATTTATGCATGGGAATTTTCTACATTTTTAGTAAAGAAAAAAAAAATCCGAAAAAAGCTTTAGTTGCCTTCCACAAAAAATCTTCGATTTTATTACTTTATCCCTAAAATATAATTATTCATATGCCTTGGCCTGACTATACAGACCCTCATTATGGTAAGATATATCGATGCTGAGGTTTTACTCATTTACGCAGGAATTAATTTGCATAGGATGGTGATAAATGTAGATGAAAGATTCATGCTCTGATAAACTCTTTGAAGTCCAAAAGAAATTTAAATATTTGCCAGACGAAAATTAAAAAATATATTGGAATGATAATGCTATGATTCATTTTTATTCTACAAAACCGTGAATCAGATAAAAGTACTTATATTCTGTTTAAATAATTATTTAACAAAATGATCTGACAAAAATTATATCAATGTGTAAATTTAAAAGTATTTTATATAAAATTAAAAATTATTATTTTTATGTATTTCCATTTTTTATTTTGTTAAGACGGTGTAGTATTTTAATATACGTATTTCAGCATCTTGTAGCAACGTATTTTTGTTTATATTATTTAAAATTAATTAATAAACCTCATCAATTAAAAGTTTATATTTTAAGTAAGTAAATAATTGTTTTAAAACAAAATAAATGATGGACATTCTTTTCGAAAATGCATTATATTATTGGGGAAATTATCACCATTTTTCTCTGCACCGGAAAAAAAGTAACGCATTTATCTTCAATTGTATTTCCCGATTTTATATTTGTCTTATAGTAATCGTATGGATCTGATTTTTTCCTGAGAATTGGTATTTACAATTACTTGTAGTTTTTAATACAATAATGAGTATGATAATGATATATTCTGAATATAGTCAATAAATTGATACCAAAGAGTGAAGATCATTTCATGGATTCGTTTAAATCTAAATAATAATATTACAGAGTAAAATAATTGTATTGCACGTTTTATTGGCAAACAAATATAGTGATTTTATATTATTACGGAATGTAGTATATTGTCAAGTTGTGACAACTTTCTTATTCCTTTTCTTTGTCATTTTTCTTAGTAAGTACATTTGTATTATTTAGTTAATTTGCGTTTTAGTATGATTTAATGTCACAATGTGTGTTTAATTGGAGGAAGAGATTTAACGTGCATTTAATAGTTAACGACTTACAAATGTCTTACAAACTTTACTCCCAATCACAACGAGATGTTAATTCTATGTTTATGTCAAGTTAGTTTTAATTTTAATTAATTTATTTTATTTGAATACGAGTCTTCAATGATGCAGTCTCCTCAGATCAGGTCACCGAGCAAATTATTTAAGATACGATCACTTAAATTTACTTAATACTGTCACTTTTTGTTAACTACGGTGAATCACAAAAGAAGCATGTCCTCGGTGATGTTGCTGAGATAATTTGTGATATGCGCAACAAAAATGTGTTAATTAAGGAGTGGTAATTTTCTATCCAATAAATATTTGAGAAATTTATTTAAATAGGAAATATTTTCTACATTCTCAAAAACTCCCTTGATAAATGCTTTTGATATTGCATTAAGGTTAGTTGGGGTAACTAGAAACAAGAGGTAACTGAGCCATAGGCTATTTTTTAAAAAAACTGCAGGTGTTTTTTAAGTTTTAGCTTTTGTGAACAATGCTCCTTAATCTCTACTCCTAAAACAACGTGTATCAACTCAATCATAACTCTCACTTTGCTGTGATAGGTTGTCAAAAATTTACGTTTCTTTTTTTAAAAACAACGTTCATATGGTTGAACTTCCTCGGCTTATTATTAAAATACTGTAAGTACTTTTATTAAAAAATCATTTTTTTTAAGATTAGACAAATAACTACATTAATATTATTAGGTATCGATACATATTTACTTCATGTTTCAAATGTAAGCCAGGTGTCCCAGTTACCCCATAATTTTTTCAAGAATGAGGTAATTGGGACATGTATCCGGGTATCCAGTTACCCCAATAGTTATAAACATTATTTTTATGTGTGTGTGTGTTTCTCTTACTACGGGAAGTACATTTCTCCATAGTTTTTTTGCTCACAATAAAGAAAATGATAGAAAACCTTATTAAAATTACGTAATGAAAAAAAAAACATATTGAGTGGTATCAAACTACATTTCTTGACCTCTTGATAGATGGTGATGCAGTTATGGCATCACTTAATTTAAATTCCTAATTGCAACATTGGCACCTGAATTTTACAATGAAAATTTCACCTTTATTAAGTACGCGAAAATATACTTTTACTAGTTTTCAGATAGATTATATTGTAAATATTGGTATCATTAAATTATTTCAATATTTTACAAATGCACGTGCCTTGCCGTTGAAAGCGAGATAGCCAGACCTTAAAATTGTACTATACACAGGGATCGCATTCTATAGGGAAACTTTTATCGTTCCTACCACTATTTTGAAAATAATATCTTCATCGCACCTTTCTTTAAGGGTTTTGTTAAAAACAATAAAATTTTCCCAATATAATGCGACCCCTGGATTAAGATAAAGTACTTAAGTACTTACGTAGCCGTTTGTTCATAGATTTAACTTGCTATATTTTCCCTTAAAATACCCATGTGACTTTTATACTTATTATCTATACTAAAGTACATAAGTACGTCTTTAAGTTTTATGTTTTTGGTATAAATAAATCTAATTTTTTCACTTTTAGTGCTTTTTTTAGACACATTAACAGCAAAGGTTTCCCTTACAACGCTGTTTATTGACATATAATTTACATGATCTGCCTGGTTTAAATTTCTTTGTTTACACTTTTTCAAACAGGGCCTGATATCCGATATGAAAAAATATGAACGCGTGTGGAACATAGACACCCCCCCCCCTGGTCCAGTTACCCCATTTTTTTGGAAACTGGACCCATGAGGAAAGAAAGATGAAATATGCATATTTTTATATTTTTAAATATTAAAATGCAATTTCGAGCATTTCTGTCTGATAGAGGAAACCTAACTGAACACATTTACAGAAGTTCAGACTTTAATTCAAATGAACATTAGCTTTTTGAAGCTCAATTGTCAGAAGCTCCAGAGTCACTTTGTAAAATCATGTCCCAATTGCCCCAACTAACCTTAATTCGTTCATGCAAGCGATTACAGTCGACAACTTGCCACTTAGGCAGAATTTTTTGAGTTCACTTGTTGATTTGAATTGTCTTTCACTAGCATTTCTAGCTTTTGCGGTGTTCCCAATAGATTTTCTCTGGGGTTTAAATCAACACTCAATAATGTGTTTTGAATAGGAAAGACTAAAACATAGAATTGGTAGCGATTTGGAGAATTGTCTTGTTAAAACATAAAACGTGGCATTTTTTTTTTTTTTTTTTTTCAGAAACTTGTAAACATTGATCATCATGTCATTTTTATTGATGTCCAGCATTTATTAGTTTATTTAAAAGTACGAATTATCTTTCTATTTTCCATCTAAAGCCATCTATTCCGTGAAACTCAATGTTGGTTTATGTCGTCATTGCCATATAGGGGAAAATACTCTTCTCATTGGAAACCATTCAAATAATATAGCAAACAGCCTGGTATGCATAAATTTTGCCTTTTGTACGTCAAATTAATTATTTTCTATATTTGTCTTGGCCAGTCTTCTTTCTTAGAAGTTCCTTTTAAGCCATTTTTTTTTAAATATTATTATAGTGTTTTTAGTTAACAAAAGACTATTATTTTAAAACAACCAAACTGATTGATAAAGTTATCGTACGAGTTGAATATTTACAACTGAGAGAAAAAAAGCCCAGGTTGGGAATCGAACCTAGATCCTTGGCTTACAACGCCAATGCTTTACTGTTTAAGCCAACTGGGTCGACGACCAGCCAGCATTTTCGCTCAGAAAACATTATTGGTAGTAACGTATAGTCTGTCATGTAGACAGCTCAAGAATAAACCGCAAGTAAAGGAACTCCATATAAACTATGGATACGTAGAAGAGCTATTATTTGAACACAATCAAACTGATTGGTAAAGTTATCATACGAATTGAATATTTCCAACTGAGCGAAAAAATGCCCAGGCTGGAAATCGAACCCAGATCCTTGACTTACAAGCCAAGGAGTCAATTCATGTGTCATTAACTGCTTTTTTAAAGAAAATAATTTCGAAACTTTATAAATAAGTAAATAAAAACAATGTTTGTTGGACAAATATTCTGAGTGTAAAACTATTAAATAAAATCATTAATATATAAATAATAATTAATAACAAATAATTAAGATTATAAAATTAACCATTTTACTATTTCACATTTGATTTTACTTATTTATTTGAATGAAATCATTACATAGTACATGAAAAGTATGTAATAATTTTGCAGAATTCTTGCCGATTTTCAATGTTATGAAAGAAGTGTAGTGAAAAAAAGATTCTAAACACATGTTTTCGTTTGATTAATGCACATTGATATAAGAAAATTGTAGAACAACGAATTGTTTCACCGGATGTTAAAATATGCTTTCTCACGGAAAATAATAATAATAATAAAATAATAAAAAAATTAAGCTTTCCTTACTAATAATAATTGTGATGTTTTGTTCCAAGATTAAGATATTAACATTTCTAGTAATAAATAATAAGTAACTATTTGTTAATTTTATTTAAAATAGAATCGAATATCATTACAAATAGCTATTAAATAATTCCATAGAAACAGTCGTCATGTTTTCCTTTATAACTGGCTATTGGTTTATGGCTGAAAAAGTCTTTTTAATAATTTTTTATTATAATTTTTGCATGTGCTATTAACTGTTTTGTTTTACAATTTTCTTTTGTAAATATTTAAATTATCAACCATAAAGTAAAAAACAAAACCACTTTGTTTGTATGACAAATATTATAAGTACAAAACTTTACCTAAAAGTATTTCAAATTAATCATTTTACTATTTCACATTTGATTTTACTTATTTATTTGAAGAAAAATATTATATAATGAAAAATGTATAGTTATTTTGTAGAATTCTTACCCATTTTCTATGTTGTAAAAGCGGTGAGTCAAAAAAAAAAAAAAAAAAAAAAAAAAAAAATACAAACACACGTTTTCGTTTGATTAATGCACATTAATTGAACAAAAGTCTGTAACAACGAATTGTTTCGCCGGATGTGAAAATATACTTTTTCACGGATTCACTAATTTGTAAAGAAGTAATAGAATGTACCTTCTCAACATACTGAAAATTGGAGGCAATTGGACATTTTTGTATGATATAGATAGCCTATAAAGTGAAAAAAAAAGAAAACTGACAGATTGTGAATCATGTCACATTTTATTCCATTATGGAATGAATCCTTTTATAAGAGAGGGGGGGGGGGAATCAGAAATCATTAAATAGGTATGACCCAACGAAAATTCAATATCAAATGTAAAGAATATATGGCGGACATAAAATATAACGGAGGTAGTACTGTTTATCCCGGCTGAATCAAATAGAGAGTATTATCATACTTTTTAATGAGAGTAGATTAACCTACCTACAGGTCTAATTTTTATCTACAATTATTTATAAGGTAGTCCATTGAAATTTATTTAAGGTTCAGGGTTTTGTAACGATACGTTATCTTTTCGCATCCAAATATATGGATTGAGTGGTTGGAAAACTTGCGGAATATGCCAAATAGCAGAAGCACTAGCGATATCGAAAATGTAGGGGACGTTATATGTTTACTTGTTTGTATTCGATGATTATTTTCCAGTTTTCATATGCATTGTATTTGTAATTTCTGTTATACATTCTGATGAAGACTCAGTGAAGGCATTTAAACATGTCACTATAGGCATTTAATATACTTTTAATGTGTTTTTAGTAACATTTTAAAGCAAATACCTGTTTTAATATATGTTTTGACTTTTCCGTTTGGAACATATATTGTGATATAACAATTTTTGAGCTTTTCAAAAATACTAAATGTTTTACACGTGTATTTCGTATCGTATTGCGACATTTAAAATGATTAAGATTTCACGAAAAACATATCTTTGTTGCATCTATTGTATTATTTATAGTTCAATAATATTATATCCACTGGCATATCTCAAGCATTGGCATACTTGTACTGGTATTTATTTGTTTAATAAAACTAGGTATTAATTCGACTACCCTTTCAAATTTAACCAAAGATAAGCTTTACAAAACACACAAAAAAAATATATTAATAATGTGTCATGAAAAAACTCGAGGACAATTTTCCTGTATAGGAGCCTTCTCCAGACATAGAAAATGACCTTGGCGACAGAAGAAAATTTGGCAACATTTTTTCCCGCAGTCTATTCACTGCTTCATATACAGAAAAAAAAATTATTTCAATATATATATATATATATATATGAATGTACCCATATAGCACGAAAGCTCCCGAAAACTTCCCCAGGATCTCCAAGTCATCCCGAATTCCTCCTGATACTAAAATGACAAAATGGGGATGTCCTGAGGAATAGACGTTTAAGATCTCCTCAGGAGTGAGCTCCCAGTGACGTCCTATGGAGTAACGTCCAAGGACGTCAGTCCTGGGGAGATACCTGGGAAGCTATTCCTGGGGAAGTACCTGGGAAGCCATGCCTAGGGAGGTACCTAGGCAGTCGTTCTTGGGGAAGTACCTGGGAAATCATTCCTGGGGAAGTATTTAGGAAGTCTCAGTGCTGGCGCCATCTCATGAGTGATTCTGGAGTACAATACTCAATTGCTTTTTATTAAAATAAAGTGAATTCAATTTAATCGGGATCGATTTTTAATGAGTTTGTTTCATATTGTTAATTATTCGATTTATTATTTTTTAACAAATTAGATAATTGTCAATAAATTTTAATTATTTTTAATTATTGCAATAGTTTTTAATCATTTTAGTTAAATTAAAATGTTTAATTCAATATTTCAGTTAATTCATATTTTAAATAATAATTACTATATGTCTTTTAAAGCACATTTTGTCCATTTATCGTTATTTTATTAATTTTCAATAAATAACATGACACATTTTTCTTTTTTATTATTATTAATTTTTTATTAATTAAGGAATTAATTTAATTTGTTTAAATTAACCAAATATTAAGTTTCTAAATCAATACACTAAAACCTCTAAATGAAAGACAGTTCTGGACCATATATTTTTCCGGTATTTAGAGGTAAAGATATCTATACAAAGAAAATAATATGTCCTTACCGTGTGTTTGTTTGTAAGCAGCCGTCTAAAATTCTTTTGTGAAAATAGTCTAAATCGAGTCCTGCTGCACCTGAGGCTAAGATTTTTCATATTTTGAAAATTAGCTAACATACTTATAAAACGCCGCATATAAACAAAAAATAGACAAAACTGTCGCGATGAGAAAAGGGCATTTTTATTTCAGCATATAACACCAACTTAAAGTGAATACAATTCACGTTAAAATGGCACATTTCATTTAAAAATATATAAATATTGAGCCGCAACCCCCCCCCCTCCCCCCCCCCCCCCGATACGAGGTTTTTTTGCAAAGGTTTTATGTTATAAAAAATACATTCTTACAAAATCGGTTAAAAGATATAAATTCATGCAAAATTAAGGTTTAATTCAGATTATTATCCCAGGCCTGGGAAGTACTGCTAAGCTAAGCTCATCTGGTATACTTTATACAGGTGTTGGGAATGAGAAAATGTTAAATAAATAGAAGTGTCAGTTCTAGAGGTTTAACGATATTTTGTTTTATTTTATATTTAATTTATTTTTTAAATATAAGTTTGACATATTAATTAATCATTTTTCTATTATCTTTTTAAAATTACCATACATAACCATACATGTTATTTTTCCCCTCAATAATAAAAGGGAAGTCTCCATTTAAAGAACTTCAGAAATATAAATAACATTATTAGATTCAGAAAATATAGATAAATATTCACCTGTTCTTCCTAAATAACAAATATTTCTGCAGAATTTTAAACTGAGAGGTATTTTCCGTTATATATATAGAGAATTAAAACTTCTATTTAAGAAACATATTTCCTATTTAGCAAATTTTTAGTTTCGGGTATCTATGAAACATTAATTTTGACGGAACTTCTTTTCTCTTTTAGCCATGGAACTAACTCCATTCTTTTAGCATGCATATGCCCAACAGACTTCTCATATCTCTTCAAGTAGCTTTTCTCTGAGATAATCCATAGCTAAGGGTCAGGGAGAATATTATAACTGGATTACCAGTTGACTCTGAATAGAGCGGATCCGCCCCCAATCACTTTTGTCAGCTGAAAATGTGCGTGCATGCTTGTTGCAAGTATATAATACCTGTGAAAGAAAGTTTTTGAAAGGAGAAAAAAAAAAAAAGTGTTATTCCAAGAATTTGAACAAAACCCATTTCTGAAATAACTAAGCGAAGGCGTTTGTCCATATTTGTGAGAATTGTTTAATTCAAAGGTTTCTAAAAAAAAGAAAAAAAAAATATTTATTTAGTTTGGGATTTATACAAACTAATTTGCTTATAAAATAAAGATCTGATATTTTAAATCAAAGCATTCGTACTTTTGGGCATTTTAAGCCTGAATGTAACTTTTATTAACTAAAATTAAATTACATTTCAAGAAATCACTAAAAATATTTTACATCGTTAATTAAATGAAAAATGGTTCATAATGAATGTCTTATGCACAGAAAGCTTTCACACGATTTTAAAGGTCGTTAAATAGAGATTTAACTGCAAATTAGTTTTCTTTATTACAGTAAGAAAATAAAATAGTTTTGTAACAGGCATACATTTCATTAATAGTTTCTATTTTTATGTAACATTTTTTGTAACTATTTATGTAACTATTTTTATGTAACCTGTTTGTTCATTGTAATGATGGAATATTGCAATCTATTTTCATCCCAGATCCTGATATGATGCAATTTTACAAGTTTGCACGAAAAAATGTGTTTTTGATGACAATATAGCATTTAAAAATTTTTATAACGTTATTATAAAATAATAAATTGATTTTAAAGCCTTTTTCAATTCGCCCGCGACAGGTGGCAAATCACCAAACATCTGCAACTCCTACAATCGTATGGGAGTTCGAAAAACAATGAAATTAATGATGCGTAAATAAATGCTCACAAAAATATGCCAAATCGCAATGAAATATTTTAAAGAATAAAAAGTAGAAAAAAGATTGTAAATAGAACAAGTCGGAAATTGCTCGTGAAACGTGGCAAGTGAGGTGCGTTCGTACTATAACTAGTTTTATAATTATTTTTTGTACCCCATATTGTACTGAATGTATATATTTTTTAACTTCATAAGTGCATAGTCTATAACATCATTAAAATGCACTTGCAATAATTTTTTTCCCATTCCCCGTAATGTAACGGAAAACTTTTGACTGTCCCTGTAATTAAACTATACATCCGATTTTCATAAAATTTGAAATGGCTCGACAAAATTTTGCAACAATTATATATTTAAATTTTCAGACCATTCGGAAGGCTGTAACGTCATTAAAACGCACTTGCAATATATTTTCCCATTGGCCGTAATGTAACGGAAAACTTTTGACTGTCCCTGTAATTAAACTATACATCCGATTTTCCTAAAATTTCAAATGGCTCGACAAAATTTTGAAACAATTATATATTTAAAATTTCAGACCATTCGGCTGTAACATCATTAAAATGCATTTGCAATAATTTTTCCCATTGGCCGTAATGTAAAGAAAAACTTTTGACTGTCCCTGTAATTAAACTATGCATCAGATTTTCATAAAATTTGAAATGGCTCGACAAAATTTTGCAACAATCATACATAAAAAATTTCAGACCATTCGGTTGGGTAGTTTTTGCTCTGTTACATGCGGACAGACAGACAGACGGACGGACGGACGGACGGACTGAACGACGACTATAGGTGCTACGTATTTATATAATTACGAACGCACCTAAAAATGAATTCTAAAATATAATTTTTAAAATACGCCCTTAATAGTTAATAATTTCTTATTAATTGATTTGTGATTATGCATTCAGAAATCAGTGTAGAAATTCCAAAAACATGGTTTAAATAATGTTTAATCCCCCCCCCCCCCCCATCTTAAAAGAGAAAGAGAAAAAAGTAATGTTTTTTTCATAAATTTACTTAATAAGTGCGCTTTTTACCAAGCGTAAAGCAAACTTTTCCTGTAAAAAAAAAAAAAAAAAAAAAAAAAAAAGAGGGAGAAATAAAAAAGTATTTGCTTTGAACGGATTCTTTGAATTGGAATTTTAAAGTTTAGTAACCATAAAAAGAATTCATATTTTAAATCAAAGTATCCATATTTTGCTTTTTAAATCTCTGGAAATATTATTTTTATTAACTAAAATTAAATTATATCGCAAGATACTCAGAAACGTTTAGCATCATTAATTGTATGAAAAATAGTACAGAATGAATTTTCTAAGTATAGAATGATTTCAATGGATTTTAAATAAGAAAAGCTAAGACAATATTATTGTCATTTAAAAATATAATTTCATGTAGGAATTTGAAAATTCAAAGATCTTTATGTTATCTTAAAGAATTATTGATAAGCCCTTTTTTTTTACTTATGAATTTAAATTTATATTGAATATATACAAAAGGATACGCATTTAAATTTGCAATAAAAGTTAGATAATTCCGGCTTATATGAAGCACATAAAATATGGATATTTTCTAATTTTGAGTTTCAAAAGAGGGGGAAAATACATGAATACCTTAGAACTTTTCTTATTCAACGGCCCTGTAGCATAATGGATAGAGCGCGCGTCTCGTGTTCGTAAGTACCCTAGATCAAACCCGGAAGGTAGAATGAAGGTAAGAAATTTGTTCCCAACAGTCTTTCATATAATTTCGTGTACGTGCTTGGTAATTGTAATGTCTGTTACATGTGAAACTGTCTGATAATTAGTTAAAAAATAATTAAATTGTTTTACATTAATTACTTTAATCTATAGCTTCAAAATTTTTTGTGGCATATTAAGTGACCTTGAAGTTTCCCAAAGTCCTCCACTATCACTTCCTAACATCTTCCCCAGAACCTCCCAGGGAGGATCCTAAAGGAGGTCCTGGGGAGCTCTCCAGGATGCTGCAGGGCGGACATTTTCTGTTCCTGAGGACCTCCTGGTGACAAATTTCTGCATCCTCAGGGATGCCCGTGGGATGCTGGTGTTTTATTGTAAATCTTCCTGGGGATGTCCTGGGGAGGCAAATGTGCTATATGGGTATATACATATACAGAATAAATAAAGTGGTTATATATCTACATTCATATATAAACAAGCATTAAGGTTCATCATTTTTATTTTCATAGCTGATTGTATAATTTGGCAATAAATCTCAATTTCTGAAGACCGAACTACGCCAAGGTGTTTTAAAAAAGGTAAGGTCCCTATAGGGTAAAAGCGAAAGGCAAGGTATATCGTAGGCTATGACGAAAACGCACTGTCGAGAGAAAAACAAAGGGTCTAGCCGGATAAGCATAGCGTAATGGCCCCCACGGCAGATGTTTAAAATAACATGTGTGGTAATAAAGCTTAGATTGAGAATACAAGATAGAGCATTTTTAGCCCCTGACCTTGAACTGTCCTTGAGATAATCGACGAAGTATGCGCTTGCGCTACTATTATTCAAATACGTTTTTCTCAAAAAGTACAAAAGTTAAAAAAATGAAACCAACGCCATTTATTGAATAATATATTAGTTCATTTCATATATTTTTTTCATATTTTTACGCAAATTTTAACATAGAAAACTAAACAAAAAATTTTTTTGAAAAAATTATTAATGTAGCAATTTTATACTTACACCAGCCAAAAAATTATACAATAAACCTCAAAGTATGTACTTTTAAGAAAAAAAAAATTTCGTTAAAATCGAATATGCGCTTTTTGAGTTATAAAAAAAAATAATGCTAGCAGCTTTCTAAAATATTCGTAACTTTCCTTGTTTGCGTTTGCATAAATATGCTACTATCAATACATTTGTCGATTCGTGACATTTTCAATCGGGCAAAATGCGCAGTGCGCCAAAATAAGAGAATTTTTCCATACATACCACTTCCCTATAGGTTTGTTTCGTGCTAGTAAATATTCTGTTATTTTGGCGTACAGTGCATCCTTCTCGCGTAACAATATCAAGTCAATGGTCTAGTCGATTGTGCAACTGAAGCTGAATAGGGGCGGTAAATATATAAAGTTATCAACTTTTTGGCAATTTCGGACTCCCTACCAACCTTCCGATATCAGAAGTTATCTTTCCTCAAACCCCCCTCATCCTAATAATATTGTTATGTGTCTAAATATATATATATATATATATATATATATTTTTTTTTTTTTTTTACAATCGTTTTTCCTTTTTTTTTCTTTTTCTTTTTATGCGTTCCAATGCGATGTACAGGTGTGGTTGTGCATTTTTATTCGCATATTTTACTGATTTAAATGAGATAAAATTCATAAAATATTACTTTTATATAAGAAATAACTCTATATCAAATAACATTTTAAAGAAATACTTATTGTTTAAAAGTTTTTTAAATAGCTCTTTGTTACATTATAATGCATTGAGCAGCAGCATTGACTTCTTGCACGGGGCTAAACAGAGCATTTTGTAAACATAACAGGTGAACAAAATTATTCCCCATCTTTTACTAGCAAAAATATCAAGTATTATTTCGAATCTGGTATCTCTAACAACGATTTACATACCAATATGGCAGGAGAATATCAATGGTGAACGCTGGGTTATTCCATATTTTGGAATGAAATGTTTTATAAACATTGAATATGGTTTTAATAATAACTTTGTATTCTCATAAAAAGAAGAAAACATACTTTAAAAAATTTAAGATTACAAATGTAAAGAAATAGATACCAAAAAAGTAAATTTTGGTTTGGTGAAAAATGATAAAGATATCAAATCACAACACCCCCTCCCCCTACACCTATCTTCCGATGTCAAGTGTCAGCCATCCCCCCCCACACACACACACGTACACATACACTCCTACCTGAAGTTATACATTATATGTGTACACTGTACAGCCCCATAGCCTACGTGAAACTCGTGGTAGATAAATGTTGCCATTTTATTTGTCATTTCTTCATATTATAACGCGAGAAGGATACACAGTGTGCAAAAATAACAGAATATTTATAAACACGAAACAAACCTATAGGGAAGTGGTATGTATGGAAACAGTCTCCTATTTTGGCACACTGCGCATCCTGTTCGAGTGGAAATGTCACGAATCGACCAATGCATTGATAATAGTGTATTTCTGCAAATGCAAACAGGGAACGTTACTAATATTTTAGCAAGTTGCTAGCATTATTTTTTTTTATAACTCAAAAAGCGCATCTTCGATTTTAACGATTTTTTTTTCTTAACAGTCCGTACTTTGAGCATTATTCCGTAATTTTTTGGTTGGTGTAAGTATAAAATTACTACATTAATAGTTTTTTCAAAAAATATTTTTGTTTATTTTTCTATGTTAAAATTTGTGTAACAATATGAAAAAAATATATATGATGTGAACTAATATATTTTTCAATAACTGGCGTTGGTTTCATTTTTTTAACTTTTGCACTTTTTGAGAAAAATGTATTTGAAAAATAATAGCATTGGCGCAAACTTCGCCGATTATCTCAAGGGCAGTTCAAGGTCAGGGGTAAAAACACTCTATATTGTATTTTCATGGTGAGCCTTATTACCACACATGTTATTTCAAACATCGGCCGTGGAGGCCATTTCGCTGTGCTTATCCGGCTAGACCCTTTATTCAATGGTTGCATTTTAAATTAGGATGCTTACATTGAATAAGCAGAGATAGTTGTCATAAAATTTATTCAGTTGTAGACTGGTTGAATTTTTTGTATGAATTTCATCCACGTAAGTGAAATTCTTTGAATAAATTGCGTTCTCACACAGATACACGTGAAAACGTTACTCATGCTGCGCAAGCTGCTAATATTTTACGACTTTTCAAAATTTGTAAGAAAGCAAAGGATAACAAAAAATGTAAATAAACAACCGTGTGTTTTCGACGATTATTCTATGACTTATCTACAAAAGAACTTCTGCTCTATGAACAAATCTCTTTTGTGGGTGTTACGTTCTGTGATGTTTCTCTGTTATACAAGGGCTTTTTTTTTATCCTCCGATGGGCCGTAAACAAAAGACTAATGTTAATAATAAATTTCTTTTATAATCTGCAGTCAAGTACAATCAAAGCTACTTTTCGACATAGTCGCAATGAAGATTGATTAATTTCTCATACTGTTGGGCGAGGAGGGGATACACTCTTTACAGACTGTTACCGCCAACGTATAGAGATAGGTCTCAAAGCCTATTGGAGATTTATGTTGGAATGGAAATGGAATGGAGTGCTGTCGTCCCAGACCTGTCTTCAGATCTGAAAAACGATGACAATCACTCGGTGCCAGCCGAACTGATAGCCCAACAGCTTCCTTCACAAATGCGATGGGGTGTGTTCGATTTGTTAAAGAAGCTGTTGCGTCATGCATTAGGCTGGCAATGAGGGATTGACACCTTTTTCGAGATCGGAAGACAGATGTATGACGACAGCACTCAATTCCACTTCCATTCCAACAAAAACTTCAACACGCTTTGGAGACCTACCTCAATACGTTGGCGGCAACAGTCTGTGAAGAGTGTATCCCCTCCTCGCCCAACAGTATGAGAAATTAATCAATCTTCATTGCGACTATGTCGAAAAGTAGCTTTGATTGCATTTGACTCCAAGTTATAAAAGAATTTTATTATTCACACTAGTCTTTATTTTACGACCCATCGGAGTTTGAGAAGAAAACAGCCCTCGTATTAAAAAATCATGCATAATTCCAATTTTTATGGAAATTTCGAGCTTTACAAAATGAACACGTAGTCCAATAAAAAGAATCATATTCATCTTTACATATATCCTATGCAATATTATAAAGGGTATGTGGTTTAAATATCTTCAAAGTCGGTTAATTTGGCTTTTGTATTGTTTATGACGGCTAATTTTTTGCACGAGGGATATGGGCCAGCAGGGGGCAGGACGTGCCCTCAGTGTGTATCTTGCTATGTGATCCTAACCTGTATTTGCACAAGGAAATCCAACTTTCGAAGAAAGCCACGGAAAACTCAGGACGATTATGTGGACGGGCTAGATTGGTTTCGTTCCCAGCGCCTTCCGTCTACCAGCTATGAGAGCAGAATATCTCGTACAATGGCGGGAGCCGGTTAATTTGATCATGATATATATTTTAGACCATTTTGAAAGTAGTTTCGAGAAAAACTCAAAAGAAAAAAGTGCCACGTCAGCACAACCAAATATATTTTTTAAATCATCTTCCATCTGAGATTCCTGGATAGTATAATGTATCTTACTAATTTGGCACAATTCTCATTCAAATTCAGTACTGGCGAATATTCTCTTATCAAGTTCGTCGCATTTTAGCTTCTTAAAATATTTGTAAAATTAGCTTCGAGTTAAACTTGCAAAATTTTAAAACTATAAAATATGAAAGCTACATCGTCATATTCCTAAATCTCTTATCTAAATTACCTCTTCATTTTCATCACGGCATTTTCCAGTGAGGCCGTGATGCTCACTCCTTTTCAGCGGCTTTTTTCCCTTTACTGGCATCTTTAGTCTCTTGTTGAAATCATATATTGGCTATAGATACCCCCTCAGAATCCAAGTTCTCGGTAATCCCAGCGGTATAACTCATGAAATAATTTGAGATTTGAAATGGTTAAATACTTAAAACATCCTTATAAGAATGAACAATTTATGAAATTTAAAAATTAGACTTTTTGAAAATTTTAAGGTGGTATAAAACCTTAAGTATGAAAGAATTCTCATACACTTTAAGTATGTTTTCTTCATTAACCTGCAATATTATTCATTCCGATTCTCTTATTATTGAACAAAATACAGTAATACATCTTTTTTCCGAAACTCTCTTAACCAAATATATCGGTAACAGAAATTCATTTTTAAAACTTTTTTTTTTTTTTTTTTTTTTTTTTTTTTTTTTTTTTTACTATCATATTCCTTGTGTGCAAAATTCATTTTGAAAGCTTTTTTTAATTTTTTAACTATCATATTCCTTAAGTGTACGCGGTCCTTTCCTAACGACGAGTATATATAAATATTTTTTATCCCCTTTCATAAAAATCCTTTGAATTTAACTTGAGCTCCCATAAGCTGCGGAGTGGAACGAAGAAAACGAACAACTTAGCAATTCTGAAGCTTGGATGTTTTGCAAAAGGTTTGGCAGGGCAGGAGCAACAGAGAGACTGTGATACTGGTGAACTACTAACATTAACAAATTCCGTGATAGAGATTCAAAGCAAAGGCAATCTAAACTGCGACAAACAAAACATTTTTCAAACCCTTGTGATATCTGCAAAAACGACTTAATTTCAAAATTAAAATTCGGATAATTTATTCTTGTCTCTATTTTGCTATTGCTTTACTTTTATTAAGCACTTGTTACCATAATAAGAAATATGGAATATATTTCTCCTTTATCTTAAAATTGAAGTATTCTCGATTATCCGAATATTTCGATTTTCCAAAAGATGGTCGGTCGCAATTACTTCGGATATTCGAGGTTCTACTATACTTGTTACACTTACAACGAAAAAAAAATCATTTATTTATTTTAATATAAGAAAAAATTGCATTAATCTAAAGAATAAAAATTGTTGAATCTCATTTCTCTTTCTCCTCCAAACACCTAAACCAAGAAATTGCCCCAGAGGTTATCGGAAATCTTCTCAGTATGGAAGCCTAGCATAAAACAAGTGAATTGTTCTTTTCTGGAGGGTTTAGGAAACAGGATTTGAAGATGATCGTAAGTGTACTATATCGTGAATTTCAAAACAATTGATTTTGCTTGGTTCGTTTATATACGAAAGACATGAATACAAATTTTCCCATGTGTAGAGATATTGGAAATATTTTATTATTTTTTGCTTCTTTGTGGTAAACAGAATTTAAAATAATGAAATGAAGATTACGCTGCACATGTTTATCAATAAAATGTTTTTTTTTTTTTTTTCGTTTTTTGCAGATTAGAAAACATGAATGCTTATTTTTTTACGTTGCAATTCTGAAAGTAGATTTGATTTTAAATTTAAGTACATTTTTTACAGCAAAAAAGTTTACTCTTCAGCTATCATCATCTCCATAACACATGTATAATATAATAGCACTAATATAATAGCACATATATAATTCCTAGCGGTTATAGATTGAACTGAAAAAAAAAATGTTTCGAATATTTTTATTTCGTCATATCAGAAATATCCGACGCTAACGAACAAGACAAGCTACCGCGGTGGGTTCGATTCTTCTTTTTTTACAGACCGCTGGAGTCACGTGATGCTCGAATGCACCAATGAAGGTGTGCAAAAAGAACATCACGTGACTCCAGCGGTCTGTAAAAAAAGAAGAATCGGACCCACCGCGGTAGCCTATCTTTCTCGTTAGCCTCGAGAACTATCATTTGATAAATATATTTTCTTTTTAAGTATTACGAATTATTTTTCCCAAGGTCATAAGATTATATTATTTAGGAAAAAAAATTCCAATTCTAAAATGTGGAACACTAAAATTTTCATTATTGTACGAAGAAATCTTTACGCGTTATCATATTTTGAATGTTAAAATTTTCCTGTTGATTATGCACACACACAAAAAAAAAAGAAAAAGAAAAGGAAACACGCATTTTTATTGCTTTAAAATGAATTACCGAAATAAAGATAGAAAGATGTATTTTAATTTCGAGACAACTATCGAAAATACCTAAATATTTGCTCTTGAATGCCTCCAGTGCTATTCTTCATAGACATTTATACGTTGATTTCAGATACTAGGCTCGATTTCTGATGCAAACTTTAGGTGTTCGCATCATAAAGATTTATGTTTATGTTCAATTTAATATGAAGATGATCCTGTACAAAAATGTTAAATAAGTATTATGTAAATGTATTAAACGAAAATGTTATTATTGAATATGTTTAATAAAAATAAGAGACGTATTAAATAAAGTAACTAATTATTAATTCAAATATCAAATAAAAAAATACAGTGGAACCTGTTAAAGTGACCACCTTGGTAAAGTGGCCACCTGGCTAAAGTGACCGCTTTTGCAAAATTTTACTCCTGCTCATAGAAAATAATGCATGAATTATCCGGTAATGTGACCACCTGTCTATAGTGTAAAGTGACCAGATAGCCTGTCATTCTCAGTGTTATTTGAACCTGTAAAATGTGACCATCCATTTTTCTGCCTGCCGATAATTTTCAAACTAAAAGACTAAAGTGACCATTTTCAGAAATTTTTATTTTTATCAATAAAAAAGTACAGGAATTTATCTCCTATAGTGACCACCTGCTTAATGTACAAAGTGACCACTTTGTACTTTATTGTAATGATATATGCACCTGTTTAAGGTGGCCTTTCCCTTCCCAATTTTCCTCTCGAAGTGAGAGAGGAATGAGGTATGTTTTCCTTGCGCCTACTACACATAGGCTAACTAGGTCGCATGTTAGTAATCTGTTAGTTGTTTATCTGAGGAGGCAAGTTTGCGATTGTTCGGGTTTGTTTTAAAAGGGTTTCTTTGTAATATGTTCTTAGAAATTCTAAGAATAAATCTGCACATGTTCTTTCATCGACTGCTTGCAAGATTTGTAACATTTAATATTAAGTTTTAGTTGTATGAACATGTAGTTTTCTTATTAGTTTGGTAGTTTTTTCAAGTTTTTATTTTTTATGCAGTTCTCTTTCTTCTTAAAGTATGGAGAATAAAGAATCTAAGTCTAAAAAATCTAAACAGTATAAAGAGAGTTGTGTTTGAAAGACAAAATTGAAGTTATTAATCTTCTAAACAATAACAGTCGAAGAGCAGCAGCGAAAAATTTCCGAATCAGTAAAACTTGTTTGAGCAATATTTAAAAAAGAAAATCGGAATATCTATAAAGATTTAAGGAAAATGAAAATGAGTTTAGGAGTCAGAAAATTCGAAAAAACGATTATTTTGAAGTAAATTAAGCAACTGTTGAATGGTTTAAAGAAATGTGTGGAATGCTCTGGACCTTTGCTAGAATAAGCAGGTTTAGAGTTTACGAAAACTTTTTTACTGCTTCTAATGGTTGGTTAGAACCTTTCAAGTAAGGAAATAACATTTCTCAGAAAATTTGGTGTGGAGAATCTCATGACGTTGATATGGAAAGAGTTGATTTATTTAAAAGATGGATTGCTGATTTGCTGGAGAATTACAAGAAAGAAGACATATTCAACGCTGATGAATGTGGTTTGTTTTATAGGGTTCGACAGAAGAGAAACTAAAAACTCTTGTGATAGGAGCAGCCAGAAAACCACGCTGTTTCAAAAGATTAACATCAAGAATTTACCAGTATCGGGGTACGGATATAAAAAACCTTGGATGACATCCTGTATTTTTACTGAATATGTTACACAATTAAATAAGCAGATGAAGCAAAGAAATACAAAGATTCTATTCTTTATAGATAACTGTCCTGCCCATCCGAGTGATTTGTCTTTTTCAAATATGAAAGTAGTTTCTACCACCTAATACCACATTGCATTTACAGTCGATAGATCAAGGAATAATTCAAACTTTCAAGCTACATTATAGAAAGTTCTTGCTCCAGGCTATAATTTCCAGAGCAGAAAAATGCAAACCAGCAAATGAAAATTGCTTCATAATGTCCTCGATGCCATAATGTGGGTTAATGTCTCATAGAATTTGGTACTTCAAAGTACAATTTCAAAATGCTTTGGAAAATCTGGCTTTTCGCAACAAATTTCTGTCACAGTCTACAAATGATAACAATAGCCTTTCGAATATTTAAAATTATATAAATCAATTGCCTTTTGAACATGAACCATTGAATGCTGACTTATTCAAGAATGTTGACAGTGATATCCCAATGTGCAATGCTTCCGTTGATCAAGAATGTTTGAAGCAAGAAATTCTGATATGTTTAAAAATGAAAAAGAAAATGTAGAAGGTTGTGTTAGTGAGGATGAAGACGAAATTGAAGAAAATGATGACATTTCTGACTCTGAAATGTTAAAGGTGCGCACAAAAATGAAAACGTATGCCCTAATTAACTGTCCACTGCCAGTTATCGAAACGTTATTATGCAATCACAATCAAAATAAAAATGCGTATTAATTACAGTGTACCTTGTCGTTATGTGTTATTTAAATCAATCACCACAGAAGTTCTTCAACTGAATTCAAAAGAAATGAGGAGTGTTTTAAGTTAATTATCTTCTATGTAGTATATTTTAAATTACTAATTCAATTATTACAATTGTTAATTATTCAATTCATTACTTGATATAGTGCATTTTTCCGTATGTATATTTTAATTAGTTTGATTTTTTGCGATCACAAAAAAAATTAATGTGTCATTTTTAAAGACAATTCATAAAGTGACCGCTTCTATATAGTGATCATTTTAGCTGGGCCCGAGGGTAGTCACTTTAAGCAGGTTCCACTGTACATTAGATAAAATTTAAGTATTTTCTAAAATATAAGAAGAAGAGAAACTCTTGAGTAATTAGAATGCATGACTTTCTAGAATTTAACAGGTAACATGCGTATCCCATCTGTGAAAAATAGAATACGTTTTGAAGCTATGAAAACATTAATTAACCTCACTCTGTATGCGGAATGCTTGACTAACGGAGGTTTGTTGAAAATATCGTAATAAGTAATAGTTTATATAAAGCCATGTGAACTGAATATAATGGATAGGCTAAAATAGTACAAATTGAATTTATTGTATGTAAGTCAGTATAATATTTATATGTACCTTTATCAGTTGAATGCAGGAGTTATTTATTTATGTGTGTGTGTTTTGATACATATTGTAGTATGTGTGTTTTATTATATATCGTAAGTCGATGTAATAGAAAAATATATTCATCGTTGTCCTGCTATTCAAGGCTGTCTTCTTGATGGCTGGTGACTTTCCCAACATGGTTTATTAGTGAAAAATTGGAGACCTATGTTTTGGCCGGAGTGGCTCAATGGTTAGAGCAACAGCCAGTACGCTGTGGTCTCAGGTTCGATTCCAGGTTCTGGCTAATTTTTCACTCCAGTTGGGTTTTTTGTATTTATTGTATTTATGTCAGTAGAATACTTATATATACATTTAACAGTTGAATGCAGGTGTTATTTATGTTTGTATGTGTGTTGCGATATATATTTTAGTATGTGTGTTTTATAATATCACAAATTATTACAAAAGTACCGTTAACTGACACCGGAGACATAAAATCCGAAATTCTCGTGAAGAAAATGATTTTACGACCATCCTACCTAGCTAACTGCATTTAGTGTAGATTGGCTTTTATATCCTGCTGTAGTTTGCTAAGTCCCTTACCAATCACGGTTTCAGCTGGTTTCTAAAGCTCATTAAAAAATGACACCTTTTGTATCCCACCATTCACACATAGTAGTATTTGTCCTAAATGTTACATTTTTGATGGATGTGGTAGTTGAGTTGTGTCTACCCATTCACATTTTTGGTTGGGTTTCTCATATTGTATCCATTTTTTTTGCAAGATTAAACTGCCCTTCACAAAAATAGTTTTATCAGTTACTTCTTAGCAGTGCGAGTTTAGTTTTGAGTGATTGCATTCATTGGGATTGAAATCATTGAGATGTTTTGGAAGGTTGTGCAGAAATTGTTTGGCGTCCTCATCCGACAGCAGTTGCAATAAAAGATTGTCAGTTTCCATTTATTTGTCACATCGGTGACTTATTGATTATTATTAACTCTAAAAAACTTTTATGGAACCTTTAAATCCATTTATTTACGGTTCGCGCTTAAATGGATGCATTTCTATACCTTACACAAATTGATGTTTTCGCGTCCCATGAAGTTTTGCATTATTAAAAGAATAATAATATGCTGTGTCGAACAGCCCAGTGGCCTGGTCAATAGAGGAGGCCACTGTCACGCTGAGTGTCTGGGTTCGAATCCCGGATAAAACATGGATGTGATTGTGTTTGTCATATGTGTCGACTGTATCTCGGTTGTCCCGTTGTATACATAAGAAGAGAAATCATGAAGATGTGTAACTGGAAGAAATTTTGTATTATGTTTATAATATCTGTTTATTATAAATTTTGGATCATCCGAGGCAACAAGCACTGTTGCTGTAGTTTTCAAAGAATTCTACACAGCAGAAAGAGTAAAAGATCTTTAGAATTTATAGAATCATGAATTAAACTTGTACATTTTATGGGCCAGAAACTCAATACATTTCTTTGCTGTTGATTATTCAATGACGACTATCTATATTTTTCAAAAAATGATGCTTTAGCCACAGCAGTAAAACGACTGCAGAATAAATAGCAACAAGGATAAAATATTTATGAATCTTAGGGCGGGAAATTATAGGAATTCAAAATTCTTTATTGCTGACGATCCAATGCAGGGTTTCCACATGCTTCAAAATTGATGCTATTGCCTTCTCTGAAGTTATGCCCAACTTTACATTGTTACATTGACCTTTACATGGATTACTTTTACATTGGGGGAATATGGAACAATGTTATAAAGATTGGTGGTCATCATAACTCAACGAACCATTTATGGGTTATAATTTTACTCCTTTTACTACACGGTACTACTTCAAACGACTGTTCCTTGAACAAAAGTAAAACGACTGCATTGTAAATAGTAGTAATAAGGATAAAACTTTTATGAATCACAGGACTGTAAATTATACGAATCTAATATTCTTTAGTGCTGACGATCCAATAAATCCATATGCCTCAAAAATTGATGCAATCGCGTTCTCTCAGGTTATGCCTAATTGAAACAAGTATATCATAATATTGCAACTTTGTACTAATTGGATCCACACTTTTTTCAAAACAAACTGTAAAATGTAATTCAAATTGATAGTGACACGTTTTAAACCTGCGCGTCTGATAAGACGAAAAATCATGCGAACCAAATCCACCTCTTACTGTTGACGATTCTGTCGGCTATTCTTGTGCTTCACAAATAGATATTCTCAACAACGCTGAAGTTTTACCTAACTGAAACGAAAATAACATTCAATATCGCAGATATGAACTACTGAAATCCAAGCTTTCTGGAAAAAAAATGTAAAACGTTTTTCGAATGTATACGGGCAAAAGCTGTTTATATTCACACCTCATACGCTGAAAACTTTTGCGAATTCTATCCATTCTTTTACTGTTGTCGATACAGTCATTCGGGGTAACTTTGAAACATGGGGTGTAACTTTGCACCACCTCCTAATTTTCGATATTTTTAATTCCAAATGTCTAAATAAACTCCAGAACCGTGCTCTGTTGGCAAGGTTCTAAACTGGGATTTCTACTCTTTATTTTAGAAAATAAATTAGCAACGTTATGCGCAATTAATTGCATCATCTAACAATTTTTGTGAAGTACTGTTTTCAAGTTAATTTCGAATGCTGTTTTTAAGTTGTTGTAATCCAGATAATTTCCATAGTAAGTAACAATATACTCATTTATCAGACATATTATTATCTAAATGTTGTAAATGTGTTAATATTTTGTGATTATTTATTTATTAATAGTTAATAAAATGTAAAATAAAAGGCACTAGCATTTTACCGCATTTTCAGGGTAACTTTGAGCCGACTCAAAGTTATACTGATATTAATAATTTACTGATATAGGTGCTACTGTCAAAAATTTCCCATATTTGCCCATATATGTTATATAATTGCCTAAAGTGTGCATTAGATGTAACGTGTAAATATTTTCACAAATATGTTTAAAATACATAAAATTCGTTTAGAGGCGTGATTCGGGGCGGAGCTACTCAAATTTGACGTTTCATACGTTGGACTTTTTTTTATTCTTATTTGAATAATACTAGTACTACTATGTATTATTGTAACTATAAATATATTATAGAGTTAAAACATTAAAAATTTTTTCTCACTTCATTTTTATGTTTTATATGAACAATAAACAGGTTTTTGTTTTCTTTCTAAATATGCATGGTTCTCTTCTTCCACTTTTCTTATGCATAAAATTTGCTGTAATATCATAAATTATATAAATCTGGTAATGTAGATAAATGTAAATTCGGAGTCTTTACATATCTGAAAACATTTTTTGGGGTTCAAAGTTGTCCTCGCTATAATCCTTTTAAAAAAAAAATGAATTATTTTAGGTAATATTTAACATATGCAAAGTTACTCTAAACGGATGGATAACTTTGAACCAGGTTAAAAATTCATTTTTTATTGCTTTTATCATTATTATTCCTTAATTTTTTATAGTCATACGATAACTTAGGATCCTGTCTTCTCTTTTATTCTCTTATATTTCTCTTACTTGCAAAAATCTTCTTAAAATAAAAGTGTGGCATGTGAAAATAGAGAAAATGCGGATCAAAGTTACCCTGAATGACTGTATAATATCTGATTTTCTACAAGTTTAAAAAATTATGACCTCGCCTCCGCTGAAGTTTTCTGAATTGAATCAAATTTTACATCCAGTTTCGCTGTTGTGTAACATTGGTATCTGCGCTTCCTGAAAATATATATATATATATATATAACAGTAAAACATCTTAAGAATGGATGTGATACTGATAAAACAGCACATTTCAAAAGCCTGAAATGTAATAGTCTAAGAGCTAGCAACGTTTTCGTCACCTAATTTTATCGTGGTTCATTTTTTTATATGTTCTTCCCTTCTATGGTGCAGTACGTTTGCAACCGGTCTGGCAGTCCGGAGACGTTGCGTTTACCAGTAGCAGAAGGGGTTATGCAGGTCAAAAAACTTCAAAATTACGTCATTTTATCAAGGCTAATTTTTTTATATGTTCTTCCCTTTTATGGTGTAGTACGGTTGCAACCGGTCTGGCAGTCGGGAGGCGTTGCGTTAACCAGTGGCAGAAGGGGTTATGCAGGTCAAAAAACATCCAAATTACGTCGTTTTATCAAGGGTCATTTTTTATATGTTCTTCCCTTTTATGATGTTGTACGTTTGCAACCGATCTGGCAGTCCGGAGACGTTGCGTTTACCTGCGGCAGAAGGGGTTATGCAGGTCAAAACACTTCAAAATTACGTCATTTTATCAAGGCTCATTTTTTTGTATGTTCTTCCATTTTATGGTGAAGTACGTTTGCAACCGGTCTGGCAGTACTAAGACGTTGCGTTTACCTGTGGCAGAAGGGGTTATGCAGGTCAAATAACTCCAAAATTACGTCATTTTAGCAGGATTTTTGTTTGTAACATTTGTTTATAATAACTATTTGTGATATTAATCCATTATTGCCAGACGTTACCAATGTCGCTAAGACCCTGCCAGATCCACATTTATAGATATCTTATTACTCTTTGGCAATCAGACGATCTATAATTAATTTACAACACATACTTTCGGTTGCAAAGTTAATGCCAGACGACATTAAATATGGCAACCGAAGTGCCTGTTTCAAGAGTGGTTTATAGTTTAAAAATTATAAGTTATCTTTACGTCATTTTATCAAGCATAAAAATTACAAGATATTACTCTTTGTCTAGCAGACAACCTATAATTAATTTGCCAAACGCAAATTCCGTTGCAAAGTTAATGCCAAACGGCTTTAAATATGGCAACCGAAGTGCCTGTTTCAAGAGCGGTTTATAGTTTAAAAATTATAAGTCATCTTTACGTCATTTTATCAAGCATAAAAATTACAAGATAATACTCTTTGGCTAGCAGACAACCTATAATTAATTTGCCAGACACAAATGAGGTTGCAAAGTTAATGCCAGATGGCTTTAAATATGTCAACCGAAGTGCGGGTTTCAAGAGTGGTTAATAGTTTAAAAATTATAAGTCATCTTTACGTCATTTTATCAAGCATAAAAATTACAAGATATTACTCTTTGGCTATCAGACAACCTATAATCAATTTGCCAGACACAAATTCGGTTGCAAAGTTAATGCAGACGGCTTTAAATATGGCAACCGAAGTGCCTGTTTTAAGAGTAGTTTGTAGTTTAAAAATTATAACTCATCTTTACGTCATTTTACCAAGCTTAAAAATTACAAGATATTACTGTCTAGCAGACAACCTATAATGAATTTGCCAGACATAAATTCGGCTGCAAAGTTAATGCCAGACGGCTTTAAATATGGCAACCGAAGTGCCTGTTTCAAGAGTGGTTTACAGTTTAAAAATTATAAGTCATCTTTACGTAATGTTATCAAGCATAAAATTACAAAATATTACTCTTTAGCTATCAGACAACCTATAATGAATTTGCCAGACACAAATTCGGTTGCAAAGTTAATGTCAGACGGCTTTAAAAATGGTAACCGAATGGCAGGATCTTACAAGGAGAGGGCCAACCTTGTTAATCACAGATTTTGATTATTTTAATATATGTTGTAGGGTAGACACCCCTTAGTGTCAGGTTCAACGGATTTTATCCAATGCCCCTTAGTTCTTGAAAAAACAGGGGGTCTAATATTAGTAGACAACTTAAATACTTACTTCGCAGCAAAAATGACAGGTTAGTCGTAGCTCAGTTGGCATGGCGTTTGTCGGCTGATCCGAGGGCCCGGGTTCAATACCTAAATGCGCTACATTTGTTTTTCTCATTTTTTTTGTTTTATAAATATAGTTATAATTATAATTTAATAATTTCAATTAAATATTTTAACACCAAACATTAATTATAATGTTAACAAACTTAAATTTATCATTTTTTATTTGTAAACTATCATTTCTCATCCATTAAAGAGGTTTAAAAAGAAACTGGATCTATTATTGAATGATAAAAATTCCAAAATCGTGACAAATTCTGTTGTGGTCTAGTTATGATAAAAAAAAAGTAATATTCAAATAAACTAAAAGCAGAAAAAAAGATAAAGGGGAAAGCAAAATAATTGAAAGCGCAAGCATACTTATTACAAATTTAAAAATCTTTAATATGCAAAAAATCGGTTGTAATTTAATTCTGATGCTAATTTTTATTATAATTATGCTTGTTACTTTAAAAACAGAATAATAGTATTATCTCATTGACTTCCTTTGTTAAAGCAATGCGTAAATGATGTTTCTTTAAAATCACGAATTGACACAATTGCTCAATATCATTGCAACGATAAAGAATATATGAAATACATTTTAAAAGTGATTAAAAAAAAAAAAAATAAGTTTTATGATGTTTTATGACAACTATTCAGTTAAAAGTAAAAAATTAAATAGATTAAAATTATAATTGATATACAATATTAAAAATTTTAATTGACAGTGAGATTATTAAGTTATACTTACAAGTAAATTTAACAAAAAATGAGAAAAACAAATGTAGCGCATTCAGGTATCGAAATCAGGTATCAGGTATTCCGGGCCCGCCAATCAGCCGGTTAACACCATACCAACTGAGCTACGACTGACCTAGCATTGTTGTAGCAAAGTAAGTATTTAAGTTGTGCACTAATATTAGACCTCCCGGTTTCTCAAGAACTAAGGAGCATTGGATAAAATCCGTTGAACCTGACACTAAGGGGCCTCTACCCTACAATATATATTAAAATAATCAAAATCTGTGATTAACAAGGTTGGCCCTCTCCTTGTTAGAGACATTGGTATGGTAACGTCTGGCATTAATGGATTAATATCACAAATAGTTAGTATAAACAAATGTTACAAACAAAATCCTGCTAAAATGACGTAATTTTGAAGTTTTTTGACTGCATAACCCCTTCTGCCACAGGTAAACGCAATGTCTCCCGACTGCCAGACCGGTTGCAAACGTACTACACCATAAAATGGAAGAACATATAAAAAATGAGCCTTGATAAAATGACGTAATTTTGATTTTTTTTTGACCTGCATAACCCCTTCTGGCACAGGTAAACGCAACGTCTTCGGATTGCCAGACCGGTTGCAAACGTACTACACCATAAAAGGGAAGAACATATAAAAAATTACCTTGATAAAATTGCGTAATTTTGAAGTTTTTTGACCTACATAACCCCTTCTGCCACAGGTAAACGGAACGTCTCCCAAATGCAAGACCGTTAGCAAACGTACTACACCATAAAAGGGAAGAACATATAAAAAATGTGCCGTGATAAAATGACGTAATTTTGAAGTTTTTTGACCTGCGTAACCCCTTCTGCCACAGGTAAACGCAACGTCTCCGGACTGCTAGACCGTTAGCAAACGTACTACACCATAAAAGGGAAGAACATATAAAAAATGAGCCGTGATAAAATGACGTAATTTTGAAGTTTTTTGACCTGCGTAACCCCTTCTGCCACAGGTAAACGCAACGTCTCCGGACTGCCAGACCGGTAGCAAACGTTCTACACCATTAAAGGGAAGAACATATAAAAAAATTGACCCTTGATAAAATGACGTAATTTTAAAGTTTTTTGACCTGCATAACCCTTTTTGTCACGGGTAAACACAACGTCTCCCGACTGCCAGACCGGTTGCAAACATACTACACCATAAAAGGGAAGAACATATAAAAAATGAGCCTTGATAAAATGACGTGTTTTTTGACGTTGCTAGTTCTTAGACTATAAGAGAGCATATTATATTAATAAAATTCAATTAATTTTAATGAAATTTAAGACGTTTTGTGAACAGTGTTAGAAAACTGCAATACGTTTTACTGATACGTTACTGATTAACGTTTAAAAACTGCAATGAAATTACATTTATTTATAAATTACAGTATTTATTTTAATATGTTCGAAAGATATTTTATACTTCATAATGATGATTTGTAATAAGTAACATTTTAGGGCGTAGATTATACTGTCAATGTTTTACTAATAGAAATTTTTCAGCGTTGTATCATTGAACAATTTTACTAGGCATTTCTTCTATAAATAACTTACCAATAATATTATTAATAGTATTATGTTTGAGTTGGATTATTATCGAATTATTTTAACTGGGTATTTCTTTTATGAATAACTATAATATTATGTTTACGATTAATCTTATACTATAATGCGAGTAAAAATTGTGTGTGTGTGTGTGTGTGTGTGTATGTAAATTTTACCTTGGGAACGGCTCTAACGATTTTAATTAAATTTTGCACCCTACCGTTTGCGGGCACGTAACGACCATTGGGATGGGTCTCGTGTTCGAGAAAATTCGATTAGTGGGTGATTTTGGGTCATAATAGGTCAGGGTCTAGCTAATTATATCTAAAGAACGGCTCAATCGATTTTGACCAAATTTTGTATCCAACCATTTTCGGGCACGAGAAGTCTATTGGGGTAGGTCACGTGTTCGAGAAATTTCGATTTGTGGGTCATTTTTGGGTCAGTGTGGGTCTAGCTATTTTTATCTAAAAAACGGCTCTAACGATTTTCGCTAAACTCTATATTCTACAGTTTCGGATTACGAGAAGACCATTGGGCTAAGTCACATGTTCGAGAAAATTCGATTAGGGGGTAATTTTTGGGTCACCGTGGGCCAAGCTAATTTTATCTAGATAAAGGCTCTAACGATTTTGAAGAAATTTTGCACCCTACTGTTTTCGGGCACGAAAAAACGATTGGCATGGGTCATGTGTTCGAGAAAATTCGATTAGTGAGTCATTTTGGGTCATAATGTGTCGGGGTCAAGCTAATTATATCTAGAGAACAGCTCAATCGATTTTGACTGAATTTTGTATCTAACCATTTTCGGGCACGTAAAGACCATTGGGATGGGTCTCATGTTCGAGAAAATTGGATTAGTGGGTCATTTTGGGTCATAATAGGTCGGAGTCAAGCTAATTATACCTAGAGAACGGTTCAATCGATTTTGACTAAATTTTGTATCTAACCATTTTCAGGCACGGAAAAAACCATTGGGATGCCTCTCGTGTTCGAGAAAATTCGATTAGTGGGTCATTTTGGGGTCATAATGGGTCAGGGTCAAGGTAACTATATCTAAAGAACGGCTCAATCGATTTTGACTAAAATTTGTATCTAACCATTTTCGGGCACGAAAGGACCATTGGGATGGGTCACGTGTTCAAGAAAATTCTATTAATGGGTCATTTTGGGTCACTGTGGGTCTAGCTAATTTTATGTAAAAAACGGCTCTAACGATTTTTACTAAACTCTATATTCTACAGTTTTGGATTACGAGGAGACCATTAGGCTAAGTCACATGTTCAAGACAATACGATTAGTGAGTCATTTTTGGGTCACCGTGGGTCAATCTATCTAGAAAACGGCTCTAACGATTTTGACGAAATTTTGCACCCTACTGATTTCGGGCCACGAAAAGACCATTGGGATGGGTGTCGTGGTCAAGAAAATTCGATTAGTGGGTCATTTTGGGTCATAATGAGTCACGATCAAGCTAATTATATCCAAAGAACGGCTCAATCGATTTGACTAAATTTTGTATCTAACCATTTTCGGGCGCGCAAATGCGTGTTCGAGGCGAAATTTCGGTCACGTGTTCGAGAAAATTCGAATAGTGGGTCATTTTTGGGTCACTGTGGGTCAATTATTTTTATCTAAAAAACGGCTCTAACTATTTTCACTAAACTCTATATTCTACAGTTTTGGGTTACGAGAAGACCATTGGGCTAAGTCACATGTTCGAGAAAATTCGATTAGTGGGTGATTTTTGGGTCACCGTAGGTCAATCTAAGTTATCTAGATAACGGCTCTAACGATTTTGACGAAATTTTGCACCCTACTGAGAGGTCTCGTGTTCGAGAAAATTAGATTTGTGGGTCATTTTGGGTCATAATGGGTCAGGGTCAAGCTATATCTAGAGAAAGGCTCAATCTATTTTGAGTAAAATTTGTATCTAACAATTTTCGGGCACGAAAAGACCATTGAGATGGATAATGTGTTCAAGTAAATTCGATTAGTGGGACATTTTTGGGTCACCGTGGGTCCAGCTAAGTTTATCTAGATAACGGCTCTACTATTTTGACGAAATTCTGTAAGCTACTGTTTTCGGGCACAAAAAGACCATTGGGATGTGTCACGTATTTGAGAAAATTTGATTAGTGGGTCATTATGAGTCAGGGTCAAGCTAATTACATCTAAAAACGGCTCAAGACATTTTCACAATTTTTTTTAATATACGGCCGTTTCTGGTCATGAGATGACGTTTGGGCTAAGTCACATGTTCGAGAAAATTCAATTAGTGGGTCATTTTGGGTCACAATGGGCCAGAGTCAAACTAATTGAATCTAAAAACATGCTCAAAACATTTTGACCAAATTTTATATTATACCATTTCTGGGCATGAGAAGAGAATTGGGGTAAGTCACATGTTCGAGAAAATTCGATTAGTGGGTCATTTTGGGTCACAATGGGTCAGGGTCCAGCTAATTTTATCTAAGAAACGGCTTAAACGATTTTCACTAAATTTTGTATTCTATCATTTTCGGGCTCGAGAAGACCATTGGGCTAGGTCGCATGTGCAAGGAAATTTGATTAGTGGGTCATTTTGGCTTAGAATGGGTCAGGGTCAAGCTAATTGTATTTAAAAAGCGCTTCAAAACATTTTGAAATCATTTTGTATAATACCGTTTACGAGCATGATAAGGCCATTGGGCAGGGTCGCATGTACGAGAAAATTCAATGAATGGGTCATTTTGGGTCCTAATGGATCAGGATGAAGCTAACTTTATCTAAAAAACGGCTCAAAAGATTTTGACAAAACTGTGTACTACACCGTTTCTGGACAATATAAAACCAGTGGGCTGGGTCGCATGCTCAAGAAAATTCTATTAGTGGGACATTTTGGTGATAATGGGTCTGGGTCAAGCTAACGGCATCCCTCTCAAAAATGTTCAAACAATTTTGACAATTTTTTTTGTTATACTGTTTCACAGAACAAAAATACCATTGAAATAGCTCACACTTTCGATAAATTTCGGTTAGTGGTTTTTTGAATCAACGTGGGTCAAGCTTATTTTATCTACAATATGACTAACGATTTTCACTAAATTTTGTATTACATCGTTTTCAGGCTCGAGAAGAGCATTGTATTAGGTCGCATGTTCGAAAAAATTCGATTAGTGCGTCATTTTGGGTCACTATGTCTCAGGGTCAAGCTAATTGTATCTAAAACAGCAAGAATGATTTAGTGGGAATAATATATCGAGATAAACACAAAGCTCATTTTGACCGAGCTTAGCTCGGTCATTCCTGTTAGTGACTTTTTATTTATGTATGATACAAAACGTATTTTCTTGAAAATACACAAGCGTTCATAAATTTTCTTTTATAATATTTCAAAATTCTGCATTTTGTCTGAAAAAAACATTTTAACCTAATGAAATATTTTAATTATAATAAAGTTTTAATTCATTTAATGATATGTATATTATTTTTATTTCCAAATTATCTTTTTTGAATAATTTGGTGTTTACAGTATTTTTTGTTTTAGCATTGCTTTGAAAAATAAATTAAATTAAAATAAACCCCAATTTTACTAAAACGTATCTTACCATTTTACGTTTAAAGTTAATACGTACAAATATAATTAATAAATGATTTCCGAAAATAACAGAATAAAAAGGTCTTTCAAAAGAGGATTTAAAATATTAATCCTCGAAGCACTTAAAAATGGATTATAAAAAGGTTTTCATTATATTTTTAAAGTTTATTTCATAACATATTTAAATGCACGTTGAATTATTTAAAGAAAATAGAGGTAAAGGTATAAATAAAATGATATTTCACTTTAAATTAGATATATTAAAAAGATTAATGTTTAGAGTATAAAAATACATTTAAAAACTGAATGTTTATTAAATTTAAAAAACTTACTTTGAAATGTGTAATTTGGTTTATGTTTAAAATAATGAATTTATTCCATTTTTAGAATTTTATATTTGTAGTATTATATACTATGCTTAAATGTTTTAGCAGAATTGTGGAATAAGTTTTGTCCAAGTGTATATAAAAACGACCTTCTGGACTGTGCCAAGACGAAAAGGTAGCTTAATATTACATTTTTCTAAGAATGCAACTAATTTTATTCAAACCCATGATGCTAAAATGGACGGAAACTTATTATAAAAAAATTGCAGTTTTCGGCAATATTGAAATCGTATTGTAATTTTTTTAAAAATGAGCCAGGTATCGCTAAGTTGGTTTCCATAAAGGTGACATATTTTTGAATAAAGGATTCTTAAAGATCTAGTGCTAAATTTACCTTGAGTAAATAAGAAAATATGTCGTCTAAAGTACAAATAAAACTTACTAAAATTGTTTTATAATGTCAAATTCTTCAAAATACATTAAATACCATAAAAATACAAAATTTAGATTAACTTTTGATGAATTTTAAGGCATTTTAATGTATTTTAAATAGTTTTATATTTCATATACACACCTAAAAGCAATTTTAGTACGTTTTATTTGTGCTTTATACGACACATTTTGGTTTTCAGACCGCTTTACCTCGTACATTTTTTTTTTAATTAGATGCAAAAAAATGGTCCTAAATCCTTGTATCATGTCTGAATACTTAAAGTAAAATAATTTTTGAATTTCTAATTATTTTTGCATAATTTGAAACTAGATGGCGTATGAAGCTGACCAACGCACTCGGTCGAGAACTTCGTATATCATAGTCAAACACATACAAACTGGTTCGTAAATAACAGCGTTACACAATGCCAAATTTAGAATGTTTCCAAATGTCAGCGATCCAAAAATTTAGAATTATTATATCTCAGCCATTTTTGTAGATGGTGATGAAACATAAAATCCAACTCTATCCTTGTATCAAGGCAAAATATTTAAAGGAAACATTTTGTGCATGCTTTTGAGTTTGAAGTATTCCATTTTCTTCTTCAGACCGCCATTTTGAAACAAGATAGCGGGCGAAGCTGGTCACTGAACACACACATTGGTAAATTGTTTTTGTACATATGCTCAGTTTCATCGAAGTCGGCTCAGCATATGCAGGCTCAGAATATAGAAAATACGCTCAGTTTCATCGGCTTGCAAGCAACCATGCAGAGTCCGCTAAAGTTTCTCCTTTTGTTTATAGTAGCAAAGTTGTGAAAAGCCCAAGGTCAAAGCATTCTCTCACAGTGATGATTGGTTGCTTTTAAAAAGAGCTTCCCAGTCAGTAATGCTTATTCATATTGACTTTCTTCTTTATCGTATTTCCGTTAGAGCGAAGTTTTCTGGAGTGAATTTCATATATCCTGTAATGATATTTTTCAACTATGAATATTTATCAAAAAACAATATTTAAATAAGTATAAAACTATTCTCAAGTGAGATTTAAGTATTTATATATTTTTAAAAAGGTTTCAATGTTGTTTTCTTGTAGTAAATAGGTAGGAAGATATAAATACAGGGATTTTTCTATTAAGGCTGTTGTCAGCTATTCTGCTCAACAAGCGCAAAACGTTTTGACGCATTTACAAATTCATTTTTAAACGTAAAGGCAGAAAATTGGAAGGCCTGACTTTGGAAGCGATTTAGAAAGGAACTGTGTTTTCCATTTTTTGATAAATAAATTACCTATTGAGTTAAGCAATTTTGATCAGGTGACTGGCTGTTGAGTGGTTATTCTTCTTTCTCAGGGAAATTCCTTTCAAAATGTCCCCTTTGGCACTATTTTGTAAAAGATCTATTGCATTCGCAAAAAAAAAAAATGACAGTTTGATTACATAGTTCATGAACAACATCTGCATTTTCGAACGAAAATTAATTAAAACTTATGTCATAAAGTTGCCCTCTTGTACTTGAGAACAGACAAGAATGAATTGATTCTTTAGAGAAAGTTTGAAAAGCAACATTTTTGTAGCATCTATCATCCACTAAAACCTATTTAATAACAAGTTTATTAGCACGACATGTGGCATTAAATTAATTTTAGTTTTTTTCCGGAGCTTCCTCTTTTTCCGTGTTAATTAAAATAAAATCGTCAACGTCCTAAATTTAAGAATGTTCTATTCTAGTTTGTATTTTGTAATTTTCTCAGTTATTTGAAAAGTAATTCAATAGTTAAAATGTCGTTGATAAATAATTCATAGAGTAGGAAGAATAGGAAACATACTATTTTTGAAGGAAAATACAAATGGTGTAAACGAAAACAGATATTAAACATTGGTTTCTTTTCTAAAATATTTTTAAAAATAAATATATATACTTATTTTAAAGATGCTGTGTGAACATATAGGTATAAGTCATTGAGAAGTTGCCATCTACATCTGTTTTTACTTAAATTGATGCTACTATACGATGTATGTTTCGAAATTAGCAAAATTTCTATTCTTGCACAATTTAAGGTAGTTATCGTGATATGTCACAAATATTAACCTTTAACTGAGTAGATGGGACTGAAATATGGGAACTGAAGTATGGGTCTGAATAACCAATGGGACTATAACTGAAGTATGGGGGTCGCGGTCTCAAAGACCCCGTGACTCCTATTTATACGTACTCCCACCCCTCAAAACTGCAAATATTACTTGCCCGTGCCATTACCTTCTTCTACCAGCTTGCCAAAGTGACACATAAAGCGATAATTAATTTTAAACGTGCTGTGAATTAATTTTAAACGTTCTATTCGTTACGCTGGGGTCTGTCAGACCGCATCACATCAGTTGTGTGATTATTTGAAACTGGAGTACAATACTCGTGATTATTAGTATTTTTTTTTCATTTGTTTAGTGTCTTTTTTTGTGTGATATGATGTAGTCACAACCTCGAAAACGTCCTACTTTATTCAGCCAGTAGGAAGTAGAAGATATTAAGAACAATTGGTCAGATCAAGAATTTTCCGTAATAGAAAGTTCTGATGATGCAAATTTTACTGACGGAAGAGATCACGATACGAATTCTGAACTTCCCGATAGTAAAAATGTAAATATTTCTGATGGAGTTAAACATAATTTTTATTACCGAAAGAATAGTTTAGAGAAAAACATCTTATAAGTGCCTTTTATGCCAAAAGTCAGTATACATTGAAAGTACACGAAAAACATATATTGACTGCAATAATGATGTACTTTGACTCTTGCATATTCGTAGGGTAATTATTATTATTATTATTTTAATAAACACTGAATTTCAATTTTCATATTTTTTTGCAACGATATTATGAAACAAATTTTGTACACGATTAATTTTTATATTTAAATAACAAACTGCCGTTTATTGTGAAAAAAAAAAAAAACAATTTTTTCCGTCCTGAAGTTAAATGATATGAATAAAATACTTTTCATGCAATTTAATTCACATGCTCCTAAGAGAAGTACAACTATCCTGTTAGGACAAAATTTAAGCAAATTCATCCATTTAGGTTAATTTTTCATTCATTTTATTCGAGCGGTCTGAGAGACCGCTTCACATCCGTTGTGTGACAAATTTTAGCCACATCAGTTAAAGGTTAATGTTAACTCGTTGATATAACGCGAAATTAAAATTTTAATATCATCCAGCCCTACAATCCAAAGGTATAAGACGGAAAAAAAATTCATTGAGTACTTTTTAATCGTATCCGGGACATACAGACATACATTTTTATAGCGTCTTTCTTTATAATATGTATGACAATTTTTTTTCATAAAAAGCAGATTAGAAAGTAATTTTTCAAAATTTAAAAGAATAAATATTATCATTATAATATACCGTTATTGTGTATCATGGGGCAGAAATGTTTCCTATATATGACTGTTTATAGATTAAAATAGTTTATGTGATACAAATTAGGACAACAAAAAGCATCTGTTTACCATTTTTATGTTATTTTTCTACAATGGACTTAAATAATACCTGTAATGATCGTAAATAAAAAATAAAACGATTCCACGCACATACATTACATTTATATTCAACTGCTTTAATGAATTTATTGATAATATACAACATGACTAATTTATTTATAACGAAAATTGTTTACAATAAATTAAATTTCAGCAGTGTCATTATTACAACATTAATTGTTTATGCTGCAGATTTCTCTTTATAAATAAAAACTAATGTTTTATGTTTTCACGTAGACAATATGTTTGTTTTGGATTTTGTTATGGTATATTTTTATGCTCATGATCAGCATCTTTTTTAAAGAGATTAAATCAAAAAATAATATCGTGCAATATAGTAAAAATAATCTGTTTTCAATTTGTATTTATATTAGGATATTTTCTAAACAATTGCTTTTTAAATAAATCATATTCTTTCAAACCTGAATACAAACTTACAATAAAAAGTACTAGTATGTAATAGATATTTTGAGACGTGATGTCAGAGAATTTTAATTGTAAACACACTTCATAATTTTTTTAAGTATAGTGAATTTAATATACAAACACCCATTATTAATTTTTTTTTGTATTTATTTGTTTAGTATTCGTTATAACACTAGATAGTGGCTATCCTCATACATTTTATTGGTGCGGCAGGATATTTCTCGAAGAACCTTCAATATTAACATGTTGAGTGCAACGGTGACTGACACTGTAGCGCTGAAAATTTACAATGTTTTAAGTAATTTTTAAGGAAGTATAATCCTGTAATAAATAAAAGGTAGGTAAATTTTAAATAAATTTTCAGTAATTACTTAAAACAATAAATTTTTTATTTAGTTTTATATCATATTTTAGACGTTAGCCATCGGTAAATGACGCATTTTAAACGAAAAGTTCAGTAGTCCAAGAGCTGTTAAACATTTTAGGGAAGGTAATTGAGGCACCCTGAAAATTTGTGCAACACTTCTTTTGTAATGCCTGAATACAAAATCGAATGCCTGGCTGAAGGATCGTGGCCCAAAACCTGTGCCAGACAAAAAATGGCACTTGACACGTGTCTGGCACAGTTTTTGTGCCGACTAAAGTGTCTGTCATTTTCAAAATATTTTTTTCTAAGCATAAATATTATTGTGCCTCAATCTCAGCGTGCCTCAAATACCTTTTTTGGGTAGTCAAAAAATGGCACTTGACACGTGTCTGGCACAGGTTTTGGGCCGACTAAAGTGTCTGTCATTTTCAAAATATTTTTTTCTAAGTATAAATATTATTCTGTTTCAATCTCAGCGTGCCTCAAATACTTTTTGGGGGTAGTGTCAAAAAATGGCACTTGACACGTGTCTGGCACAGGTTTTGGGCCACGATCCTTCAGACAGACATTCGATTTTGTATTCAGACATTACAAAAGAAGTTCTGCACAAATTTTCAGGGTGCCTCAAATACCTACTCAAAAATGTTCAACAGCTCTCCTACCACAGTGTCAGTCACCGGTCACTGACATGGTACTTAACGTGTTAAAGTATAAATATGCAAGTGACTTTACACCAGTTTTGAGGGGCTGTCTGAAGCCCTCAATGACACATGGCGCATATACTTCCATGAGTCTTTCTGTTTATCTGTCCTATTCTACATCTAGTTCCATTCATACTGCTCGACAGTACAATAAACTGAACTGATTATCCGAGCTTTTTACTAACGATGCGCTACCGATATTTACAGGATCTTCGTATCACGTCGTGAAATTATACATTAAACTGATGTCTGTTATGAGTCCATTGTATGAAGTTTTAAGTTTCCAAGGAATGAAGTATTCAAGCGTGAAGTATCTAAGGCATAAGTAGAAGAAATATCATACGATATCCCCTCATGAAAAAGTAAATTACATTTTCTGAAACAAAAATTGCTAATTTTAATAATTTTTATTTATAAATATACGTTGATAAAAATTAAAAGTTTTAAACTTTAGAGAAATTTTATGGATTTACGTACAGATAATATAAAAACATTTTTGTTTTGTGTTCAAAATATTTTATTATATTATTTATTTCTAAATGATAAGTTATTTTACAATGCAACAAAATTTAAATATGACCCTTTTCTATACATAATTATATATATATATATATGCCAGAAGTAGGTGAATGGTTCTGGTTTGTGCAGTTGGTTTTTCATGATTTTCTTTGAAACTACGTAAGGTTTTATAAAGACGATTTACGTTTTCTTAGTTTGGTTTCTTCAGAGGATCGTCGGTACCACGTCAAAATATGCAATGTGAAAACAGTCGGCTACTTTAAAAAACAATTCAGATCTCTTGATTGACACCACTTTTTTGAAATAGTAAATTTCGCCTTATTTAATGACATATTAATTAATTCAAGTGTGTCAATTAGGAATTATTAGTATTTTCATGTAAAATACGCACGAAAACCATACATAGAAACATTGTTTACATTTCTCCTAGCCAGCCTATGCCTGCTGCCGGTATTTGAGTATTTTTCTTTATTGTTTATTAAATTGGCCATAACGTCTCTTCTATTAATTATAGGAATATAATAAAAACAGATTTGGAATCATAAAAAATCTTTCAATTAAAATAATTTTCGATAATTTTCATCAGAAATGACGTTTTAATGTAGGCAGATAGATACCTTAATGTATGAAGATATTTTTTTAAGGGGAAAGTGGGCATTAAAAAACAATTCCCTCTATTTTCAATGAATTCGTTTGAAAATTGCCAGACTTGTTAATGGCAAACTCAAATAGATATATTCGAAATTTGATGAACAAATAATAAAACGTTTTTTAATTACACAATTTTTAAATTTTTAAAATAACAAATAATTGTCATATTTTAAAATGTCTCATGCGCATTTCTTTTGCATAAATATTTACTAATGAAATACTTTTTATACATCAGTAAATAAATAAATAGAAATGCTTAATTCATCTTTAAAAGTTAAACTTAAACTTACACTATGTGCAGAATTACTTAAAAGATGACACAGTATTTAAAAAATGTTAAATTATTTTAATACATTAGTACTTTCAACTATAAAAACATAGTCTTCTTCAGAGGAATATAAGAAATACAACAGTTTTTGACGCCTAATTTTCAAAATCCACGTAGATGGTGACGAAAGGAGTGAAAGTGGAATTTCCGCACCCGCGAATCAATAGAAATTATTACTAAAGAAAATACTGTTTGTAATGACGTTTTATCCTACAACTTACCCAGAATTTGGCTCAGTTTACTTAAAGAATGATAAAACGAGTAATTTTCCACTTCCCTATATCCATGTTTTATTTTCCCAACGTTTCCGGATCTATAAATTAACTTCCACTTTCACTCCTTTCGTCACCCTCTACGTGGATTTTGAAAATTAGGTGTCCATAACTGTTGTATTTCTTATATTCCTCTGAAGAAGACTATGTTTTTATAGTTGAAAGTTCTAAGGTATTAAAATAATTTAACATTTTTAAATATACTGTGTCATCTTTTAAGTAATTTTGCACATAGTGTAAGTTTAAGTTTAACAGTTTATATATTAGAAAAGAAGTTGGCATGAATTGTAAAAATTCGCGGAATATATAAGTATAAAAATTATATTTTGATAATTATACTTCATATTTCCAAAAATTTAGTTATATATTTTCATATTCACATAAATGTCAACATTAAAATATTCTTTAAATGCAACATTTTATGCTAACATTTACTTATTATTGTAGAGAGGATATAAAGTATAAAATTTAAACTAATCTGTTAATTAGGAATACGCAAGGGACGTTTCAAAGGTTAGAAATGTGCGAAATTTTCAATTTTCAGAAAACAGCATTTTAAGTAAAATATATGCAGTTTGTACAAATATAAAAGCTGAACATTGTAAGACTCGCATTAACTTTAATATTTGCGAAGCACGGATATTGGCGGTCGCCAAACAGTGAACTCTCGCCAAGGCAGAACTATTCGAACTGGAACAGGGGGAAGTGGCGGTGGAGATCGTGTAGTGAGATGTTGGAGTGAAAATCGGTGGTGTGTCGCCCTGATTGTTTTTGATAACATCGGAATCTTAATGTCTTTGTGAAATAGTGTAAAATAACCAGAAGTTAATGTTGTAATATTCGTTGTGTGTGTGTTGTTTGTCCTGTTAATAAACAAGTGTTCGTCAAGCCAGTAGTTCTTATTTTTAAAAGTGCGTCTTAGCAGTGTTTTTGCATCTGAAGTATTTCTTAATGAAATAAATAAGTAACCTTTTTCTAAAGTTAAGGAGATATCGATGAGAAACATTTTTTAGTAAAGAAAGGTAATAAAGAAATAGAGGAGGAAAAGTTGTATTAACATCTACGAAGACGCGTCAGAATTGAAAAATTCTTTTTGCATGAGATAAATTTGAGCATCTAGTTTTATAATTCTTGAAAAAAATCTATTTCTTTGTCAAATTTCCTGATTTTGATTTACCACTGTCGCATTAAAAGTGAAGATAAATTAGTTATTTGATTGAAATAGGGTCATAAGGCTCATTGCCCTTTTTTTCTTTATTGTTAATTTTTATTTAAATGGATAATTACTAACTTAATAAGACTGTATTATGTTGTTATTAATTATTTAATGAAAATGTATAATTTTCGCACTTTTCTAAACAATTTAATTTATTATTGAAGTATATAAAAGAAAACTGTAAGTATATCTAAAAACAATAAGCATTTTGATTTACAAGCTGGCTATCTAATATGTACACACGCAGATTTTCTGTAGATGATATTCACGTTGTGATAATTTAAAAAATCCATTACTATGAAAAAGCATGGAACTATACATTAACAATGGAAATACTATTTCATTCATTAAATATATCTCAATCTATTTTAATAAAATTTTGGACTGGTTTTTCGTTTCATTTCTATGAATCATAAACCATATTTTGTTATAAGTTATATTTGTAATTAAATGCTTATTTTGACATGGAACGAAAATTCTGTTTTTAATGTTCACAAATTATTATAGCTTTTGCGTGACAACCATTGGTGTCACATTTCACTGCTTCCCAAACTGTGATTTTCTGTCATCAACTTTCCGTAAATCTTTTCCAGCTTCATTACTAATGAATTAGAATGAAACACATTGAAGGGATAATCTGTCTTCATTTCTTTTACCTAGAAATTCTACTCATTGCTCATTTATAATTTGTAGAAGGTGCGTTTTATAAAAACCGACAATAAAATAACTTAATAAGTAAACACATGTAGATACAGTGAGAATCATTCATATTCTTTAAAATTTTCTTCGTTCAGATTGTATGCAGTGGCTACATAATTCAGACAACAAATAAGATTAACTCTTTCCGGTGCGGAGTGATTCTGCTTATAAAGTGATGAAATAATGGGCTAACACCAAAATTTATGAACGAATTTATTAACAAATACAAACTTGCTTATTTTCACGTACATTATAAAAGGAAAATTTTAACTAAATATTCTTCGTGCCGTTTGTCAGTTTTGGAATTAAAAATTAGGTGTCCTTTTCTCAGGACACCAACCTCGAAAGTGTCAAAGAAAAGTTTTATATCTACTTCAGAGTTTTAGTAGGGTGAAACTGCGAGTTATTGACACATGAGCAAAAATCTAACTCACTAAACATTTTCTTATAGAATTCCTCAAAGTAATGTCACTAGTAATAACATAGACACATTTTGAAGTAAATTTTTACACCACTAGTAAGTCAAAAACATATTCAATACGGAAGAAACTTTGGAGAACATAAAAGTACCATTTTGTGCCATTCGTCTTCTTTCTAAATTTAAGAAAGTGCTTTTTTATAATCTTCTTGTAAAGCGGCCATCCTAAACATTTTATTAAAGTTATACTTGTAGAAATTAGTTAAAAGATGCCTATGATACATTAGGGCAATGATTTATAGTTTATAGTTATTTAATATAGCTTAACGGAGGTTGTTCCTGTTATTGGTTTCCGTAATTTCATTTCACCGTTCTCCAACAGACGTCCAATATTAAAGAAAGTTTAAATCTATTGTTTCAACTGTTTTTTAAACAAGGTAATAAAATAAATTAATCTTGTAGTCAACACCAAAAAAATATATGTTGTTATACCGGATTCTGACACCAATTGTCAGTTAGAGGTTCATAAGTGTCAGTTACAGGATATCTGCATTAGTTATAAACTAAAACATGAATAAAGGGATACACGAATCTGTTGTATTACATCATCTATAAATAAGATTTAATTATTTTGTATATTTTTTGTAATAAATATGAAAGCATATTTAACGTATGCATTCCTTGAAATATAAAATAACTTTCTTTTTTAAAAATATTTGACAGTAAACTGTTAAACTCCGGCTCACTTTGTGTCAGTTATATGTTTTACAACTACAGTTCGTGTCAGTTACTGTAGTTACCAACCATATTTATGGAAAAAATTACTGTTTCATAATGCAATGTGAAATTGTTGAGAATTTTGTCAGCGGTAATTTTTTAATTTATCTCTACTATCCTTCCGAAAAGAAGAAACGTACAACATGGATTTAAAATTTTGTAATAGTGATTTGAACTTGAAAGAATCCTTAAGGGGCTTACTGGGGTTATCATTATATATCAGAAAATAGAGGAATTCAGATGTACATGAGCTCTTTGATTCATTAATGATCATATTCACTATCTACCTCAACCTAGAAAAACCTATGCTCAATAAGAGCATTAGTAACATAGCGTATTTGTAGAACAAGAATTTCTATGAAGTAAAGAATTTATTATTTATCCGTATCTAAAGAAATATGTTTTTTCACTTAAACGCCTTCGTTATAATCAAAATAAGTTTCTTTTAATTTAAACAATTTTTCCCTCTCTAATTTTTTTCGAAACAATTACACATAATGTGAAATATTTATCTATTTAATTTCGGTGTCCCTTTTTACAACACGCTGAAAAATCCTCAAAACAGCGAAATATTTCTTTTTTACTTGTTCAACTCAAACTATTTGTTTTATCGGAAAAAAACATGATGAAATCTCGTTTTTCATCTCCCTTTTTTATTCAAGATATCTACATCTCGATATTGCCTCAGAGGTTATCGAAGATCTTGTCAATAGCATAACACAACAATAAGTGACTGGTTCTTTTGCTTTTGGTCTAGAGGAAAAGGTTTAATATAATCCTAAATATACTTTTTGAAAATCATTTTAGTTCATTTGCTTGATTAACTTAAAAGTATATGTATGTGATTTTTTAATTATCGTTGAGAAATTTGAAAGTGATTGTGATATATTTGGATTTTTGAAATAATAACTGAATCCGGGATTTAAAAAACAATTCGCAGTTGTTTTGTTTCAAACGTGTCTGCGAAGTTAGTATGAAAAACATTCCATGAAAAGGTGAAAATGTGCTTTGTTAATCAATTCAATTGTCCAATCATTCGACCGTTTTAATAGAAAACAGATATATAACCATAATTTCAGTTTACATACCCATAATTTTTATTATGGTATTACTATTACCCACATTATGGTCATAATATAATTATATTATGGTTATGTAACCGTCTTCCATACAAACAGTCGAATGACTGTATAGTTTGTTGTAAACTTTTAACAGTGTACTGGCTGCAAAGTTGCCTTCTATTCACAGTTTTTTCACAAAACCTCCATTTCTGTACTCTCTCGTTATCAATATTGAATTTTCGTGGTTTAGAGAACGCAATTGTTTCTGTTTTGTACAAATAAAAATGAGCCGTAACGCAACATAAAAAAATCTATTAAATAGTTATATATAATAAGAAGAGGTAGAGAAAAGTGGTCTAAAATTGCCCTCTTTTACTTCTCCGATTCTGCGAAAGTGGCGCCACTTATCACGCAATGTACAGTTAACGGAAGGTAAAAGGGATCAGTAGTGAAATTTTCGTTCGCCACGATGCATACATAAATTTATGACGTCAGATTTCCTATTTTTAGAAGACCTGAGTTCTTATTAAGTCGATTATAGAACATTATTTACTGTACTGTAAGCATTTATTTCTTATTTATTGTATGTATCTTACGTAAGTAAGATGCTTACAGTAGCATACAATGAGTTTTAGGACGCTCAGTTCATCTTACGGGAACTGAAGCTCCACCATATTGGGAAGTAGAGTGTCCCGAATTTCATCCCCCTTGCAGTTCTTATTTTCGTTCCGTAGACGAAATTGGGAAAGCTTTCTCATGACAATTTTTTTTCAATATTTTTCCGCATGTTTGAATGGCTAATGTTTCATTATGTTATTCTTCCACTGATATTTAGTACATTTATTTATGGGTTAACTTAATGCAAATTAAATTACTCATTTAGAAATAAATTTTGATTTAGTTATAAGTTAAGCCTCGGCATATTGGATTTTTTGAGGGGGACAAAATTGGGACAATTTGTGGACCAAAGTGACTGGGGGGGGGGGGGGCGAACACAGGGCATCTTACCTTATTGCATATTATAGCATTCAATTTTTATCACCTTAACCTCTCGGGATTTTAACAGTTTTTAACTCCATCTGAGGATTAATTTTCTTTGTCACAACCTACCTGGGCACATCCTATGAGTTGGTTACAGGCCAAAACATGATTTAAGAAAATTTAACTGGATATTTTCTATAAATGCAAACGAACAATTCTGTTTATGTGTCTTGAAAATTTTCCCGCAAACATTTTTCGTTAAAAGAAGAAAAAAACAAAAACAAAAAAAAAAGTATTAAATTAACAGTGCATATACGGAAATTCTGTTTCAGTGTACGCTCATATGTTTATACAAATACACTGAAAGTCAAAATTGTCTTTTAATTAGCAAAATAATGTTAGTCAATGATAATAACAAGATATATTGCAATGCCAACAAGAAAAAAATCTGATAGAGCACGGTGGCGAATTTGACATTTGGCAATGTTCCTTAAATATAGGTGGTAAGGTTTAAGGATTTTAAAACGTATTGCTTCCGAAATGTAATATTCGCCTTCTTTAATCACATAATTCTGAAATGCAATAATTTGAAAATATTACTATTTGAATGTAATTATATTCAAAATCCGTAGTAAATGACAACAAGATCTTTAATACCAATTCTTAACCATTTGCACTCGACTTTTTTTTCATTCGTATTACCAGCAACTCGAAGCGATTTTAGTTATATCTTATTATTTTTTAAACTCTTTATGAATACAAAAGTTATTACATATATATATATATATATATATATATAATTATTACATTTTTTAATCGTCCAAAGTGTTATACCTCTCGAAGCAATTGCCAATATGTAATCTTGGCTTTTCTAGACAGGTATCACAAAATTATTTGCATTGTCTCCGTAGAAAAGCCCTCGAAGTAAATTTTAGAAGACAAATTTGTAGAAAAATTTTGAAGAGAAATTTTAAATGGCTCCGATGCGGAGCCCGCAAGTACAAAGGGTTACATGAGGTATTTGCAAATGATTTATGTCTATTTGGCAAAATATCAAATAAAAATATTGTTAATATTTTATGTATCATTTGTAGGTTACAAAATCTCACTGTTTGAATGAATAAAATTTATAGGATATTTAAAGGTTTTTCCTTTTTTTTATATTTAAAGAATTATAAAATAAATAACTAATACTAATAATATTATAAATATAACACTGTGAGGGAATGTTTGGCCGAAGTCAGCGTCAAAACAGATCATTTAATTCCTTTGTAATTTTGTATATAGGTGGATTATAATTCAGAATTTAACATAAATTCCGTTTCAATTATTTTATTGAAATATTTTTCTTAATAATTCAAAATTTCAAATTATTATAGAGAATCAATAAAAAAGTTTCCTATAAAAGTTAAGCGTTTTTAGGTGCGTTCGTAATTATATAAATACGTAGCACCTATAGTCGTCGTTCAGTCCGTCCGTCTGTCCGTCCGTCTGTCCGTCTGTCCGTCCGTCCGTCCGTCTGTCCGCATGTAACAGAGCAAAAACTACCAAACCGAATTGTCTGAAATTTCAAATATATGATTGTTGCAAAATTTTGTCGAGCCATTTCAAATTTTATGAAAATCGGATGTATAGTTTAATTACAGGGACAGTCAAAAGTTTTTCTTTACATTAAGGCCAATGGGAAAAATTATTGCAAGTGGATTTTAATGATATTAGAGCCTTCCGAATGATCTGAAATTTCAAAGATATAATTGTTGCAAAATTTTGTCGAGCCAATTCAAATTTTAGGAAAATCGGATGTAAAGTTTAATTACAGGGACAGTCAAAAGTTTTTCTTTACATTACGGCCAATGGGAAAAATTATTGCAAGTGGATTTTAATGATATTAGAGCCTTCCGAATGATCTGAAATTTTAAAGATATAATTGTTGCAAAATTTTGTCGAGCCATTTCAAATTTTAGGAAAATCGGATGTAAAGTTTAATTACAGGGACAGTCAAAAGTTTTTCTTTACATTACGGCCAATGGGAAAAATTATTGCAAGTGGATTTTAATGATATTAGAGCCTTCCGAATGATCTGAAATTTTAAAGATATAATTGTTGCAAAATTTTGTCGAGCCATTTCAAATTTTAGGAAAATCGGATGTATAGTTTAATTACAGGGACAGTCAAAAGTTTTTCTTTACATTACGGCCAATGGGAAAAATTATTGCAAGTGGATTTTAATGATATTAGAGCCTTCCGAATGATCTGAAATTTTAAAGATATAATTGTTGCCAAATTTTGTCGAGCCATTTCCAATTTTAGGAAAATCGGATGTATAGTTTAATTACAGGGACAGTCAAAAGTTTTTCTTTACATTACGGCCAATGGGAAAAATTATTGCAAATGCATTTTAATGATATTACAGCCTTCCGAATGGTCTGAAATTTTAAAGATATAATTGTTGCAAAATTTTGTTGAGCTATTTCAAATTTTAGGAAAATCGGATGTATAGTTTAATTACAGGGACAGTCAAAAGTGTTCCGTTACATTACGGGGAATGGGAAAAAGTTATTGGAAGTGCATTTTAATGATGTATCAGACTATGCACTTTATGAAGTGCAAAAAATTATACATTCAGTACAATATGGGGTGCAAAAAGTAATTATAAAACTAGTTATAGTACGAACGCACCTCATTTGCCACGTTTGACGAGCAATTTCCAACTTGTTCCTTATTGTATTCACAAAATCATAACCCGAAATAATATATTTTCCTCAACAATTCATTTTCATTTGCAAAATTTCCACTTTTAAAAGGGATATGAAATAAATAAAAAATAATTAAAAATAAGATGAATATGACGTATTATTTTAAATAATAGGGACATTTTATAGATTTGGTTAATAATACAAGAAGCATGAATGTGAGTAACTGCGGAAAGGAATATAACGTCATACGTCGAAAATAAAATTTACGTTGAAATAATTCTCCGATTATGGTATTTTTATTTTTAATTATTATTATTTATTTTCTTAGAATCCTCCATGGAGTCTTTTTCTGCTTTGGTGTATTTGTGATAGCTGTGGCCGTGCTACCTGTGCTTGCGGCTGATTCCTGAACGAATGGGGCGGTAGCTCGTTCCCGGCTACTCCGGGGTAGCGTACCTGTGCCCTGCAGTGACTCCTCCGTCTGGTAGGGGCCCCACCAGTGGCCGAGAGGTTCTGCTCTCGAAGCTGGTAGACGGGAGGTGCTGGGCTCGAACCCAATTGTGCCGGTCGGCTTAATCGCTCGGAGTTTTCGTGGTTTTCTTCGAACCATGGATTTCCATGTGTAAATACGGAATAGGTTCCCATAGAACGACCACCACGAAGGGCACTCCCCCCTGGTCCTATATCCCTCGAGAATTGGCCGTCAAAGATCAACCTAACCCAACCGTCTGGTAGGATTTGCCGTCGCTCTGTCACGCTTCGCCTACTATAGCCGCCTATATTGGATCCTTCCATCCTGTCACAGTTTCTTCCCTTTATTTTACTCTATTGTATATCTTCATAAAATATAAAATGTGTCTTGTGTCACATTTACAACAATCTTAAATAACAGTATAATATGCAAAATGTTCATATATATATATATATATATATATTTTACAAAAGCCTGGAATTCATGTGGGGAAATATATCAATCTGAAAAGCAATTATTATGTCATCCAAAAGTATCTAATTCCCCCGATATAGCAACAAAGCATTCATTCTTATATCAATTTGGCGCTACATAATCTAGATTAAGTATGGAACTTTGATCTTTAATATAAATATGAGTCTTGGGTCTTTACCTCAGATATCATTGTCTTTTTCAAAATGCCAAAGAAATTTAAGAAAAAAAAATAGTTAACATAAATTCTACATTTGAAAAACTAAACTAACTTATTCATAAAGCAAATAAAACTGGAAGATATAGCTGCATTTAAAAACAAGCATGATGCTTACTTTTTTTGAATTATTGGCATTAAGTAAAGATGTTTGGTGGCAGTTTTTATAAAAATATAAAAAGGACAATGTTGAAAGTACACAAATAAAACAAAATTTATGAAATGTAAATACCAAATTTGATAACAATAGATGCATTGTTGGTGAAATACCTGGACATCCCGTTGCCTGCATATAACTAAATTGCATAGCTAACAGAAAAGGAATTGTACGTAAAAATAAAAGTTTTTTTTTTAAATATGTTTTTAGAAAAAATTAACTTTAGAGTATACTTGGAAATCGCACTAATACATTGTCATTTATTTCGAATGGTTTCTCATATTAATGAGATAGTGAGTCATTTTAAAGACATTACATATTTAAAACATATATATATATATATATTGTTTGATATGTTATTATATAGGTATTTCTGGTACAGATATTGTTCCACAGCCCAGATCCATTTAAAATGAAATCTAAATTTTCAAGTCATACATGGATTAAAATTTTTGATTTGATTATTTCAAAGAGTTTATTATCAAAATGTATTAAAAAATAGACGTTTGAAGTACACAAATAGCCGAGCATCAATTAAAATTCTATCGTAGTTTTTTTTTTTTTTTTTTTTTTTTTTTTTATTATTATTATTATTAACATACCGTAGAGTTGTAGAAAAGAAATTAAACACATACGACTAACTCCCCCGAAAATTACTAGTGCCAATCGATTGGAAAATTTTCTTAGGGGTCATCTACAAATCAAAACAAAGGGAAACTTTGTTTTTTCAATCGCAACACCCAATTTTGACAATGTATTTTGAATAAACTGTGTTCAAACTATGCCTAGAAATGAAATTTCTAGTAATTTGAATGATGAGTTTTAAAATTAAAAACATTCAAATTTAGATCTGCTAATGTTAACTTACATTTTCATATTCTTATTAATATCTCCTGAAATTATAATCCTAATGCGATAGTTTTGTTTGCGATTATAGTACTAAAAATCCCAAACATAAATACATTGAGTTTCTAATTTTTAAAATTCTATAACATTAATTATGAATTATGAAATTAACATTCGAAAAAAATATGAATTTCAACCTGCAATGTTTTTGATAGATTTAAATTTATTACGTCCTGCTTTATGCGAATTCTCAATTTCAAGTTCTTTCTTTCATGTAGTTTTCGAATTATCATTAAAAACGGCAAAATGATGGTTTAAGATGTGCAGAAAAGCGTAATCTGAAAATATGTATTTTACTTATTTTAATGGAATGTTTGGGATACCAATAGTCGAAACATATTAAGCAAGTGAAACGGTTATATTGTCAAGAAATAATGCAGGAATAGAAGTGACATAGTCATTCTCTAGCATTTCAACAATCGAGTACCAAACTTCAATTTGAATAGAACCCCTAAAATGAGCTCATTTTAAAATAACTATTTTTCGGGAACTATTCGTATCAACTGCACATAAATTTGGATTTAGGCTAATTGACGAGTATAGTATTTACTTCTGGTGTTAAACTTGGATATTGTTATTGATAAAAACAAAGTTTGTATTTGTTTTGATAAGCAGATGGCCCCTAAGCAAATTTTATATACATCACTTAAAAATAGACCAATCGCTTGGTTCCAGTAACTTTCTTTTACGGTATTTTGTTGCAGAGTTTTCAGGGGTGATTACTTTTTTCTGTGACTGTACATTTGCAAAATACAGAAGCTATTAAAAATGTGCACAAAATATTTTTTTGAGTCACTAGGAGGCTCAGCTCGCCAAACCCCGTTTTGACTCCTCTGATTCTAAAAGTAGGATAATTTAATCGGCTTTAAAAAGATTTTATTATAATTTTAAAAAAAAATAATAAAAAAAAAAAAAATAAAAACAGTGCCAATCTCCCTGTAAACGGGTTTTCATTAATATTCCTTTGATTGGAGATTTTTAAGGCAAAATCAGCGTTTGTGGCTACAATGGCTGTTTTCGTCTTTGATTAAAAAAAAATAGTTACAAATTTGAAAAGCTAATGTAAAATAAATTAAGTAAACAGAGTCTTTGTCTCTCGGTTTTTTAACAGCGCTATAAGAAAATTCTTTTAAATAGCACATTTCAAATGTGTCGTTTCATATCTGACGTAATTTTCACCAAATTTTTCTTTATTTTTTAACATAAATATGAAAAAACTTTTGTTGTTAGAAAGGAAATATTATTTTCGCTGTCTTAGAATTCACTATAATAGTTGAAATAATTATCTCAAAATAATGAAATAAATGTCTTGCGCAAATATATTTATTTAATTTAAACTGTTTTGCCAATTGTCAATTATTTGGCCTTTTTGAATATGACGCAAATTTCCTAAGTTTGCGTCTTTTAACGCATAATAAGGAATTTATTATTTAAAAATTTTCTTTCTCTTTTAAAATTCATGTGTAACTATAGTTTTTATGACGTAATTTTCAATATTTTCCTGATCATTAAGGCGCAATAACTTAATTCTCATTTGAAAGTTTTTTTTTCTGATTTTAATAGCCACGTGTAAATAAATTTTTAATTTGAAGGAAATATTATTCTTTGCGCTTTTTTAAAAATTGGCAACAGTTTAAAATAACACCATTTTCTAAAATATATAAAAAATATCTCTCTAAATGCTGCAAATTTGAATTTAAAATGGAGATAAATCCTCAAAAATGAGTAAAAAAAAATGCAGTCTGCACACCGGAAACTTCTAAAGCTTTAAATGGTGTAAAAATGTTTACATTTCTAAGTATAGTTTTTGCTCAAATATTTTTTTTTTATTGAAACGATTTTTACTAATTTTAACATTAAATATCTCTTAAAATAATTACTCGATTTAAAAACTCACTGCCTCAGCGTCTCTCTGAAATATTTCGCTATAATAGCACTAATTTTCACATTTTTGTGTGAAACTGTGTTTTTAATATTAACAAAGAAAGAACACCAGTCGCAAGAAATATGGATACTGATCTAGGAGTGTACCGGGAAGATCTACGCAGATTTTTATTGGTCCATTTCCAAACCATTACTTTTTTATATATATAGAAAGATATATAGATTGAAAATAATGAAATTACTAAGGCTTACATAAGAATATTTTCATTTAAATGTTTCAACTTAAATTAGTTCTATTTTTTTAGTTAAAATATCATTTTTATGATAAGAACTTTTCTAAATATACATAAAATGTTTTCATCATACTAAGCAACATTAATTATTTACTATTATTTCAAAAAGCTATTCGTTTTATATTATACAGTCATTTATAATAAAAAAAAATATTTAACCTTTTTTATGAACTTAGAGAAATATGCTATTTATTTTCATTTTTATAATATATTCTTTTACTGTTTAATAACCTGAAAACAATAATGTATGTATTAATCCTCATATTTTAGAAAAAAATAATATTTAAAAATTTTAATAAAATATATTTTATCACTTTATTAGTAATATTTATATTAAAATATTTAATATATTATTTACAAAAATACAAAATGTAAAGATTATTTTTAATAAGATAAGTGTTTAAATTCATGAAACTATTTTTTATAATTAATGGATTAAAATATTGTTTTCTGAAAAATTGAAGATTTCATTTTAGAATATGTGTTATTGAATCTCAAGTTTCATTTTTTACATAAAGATAATCATGTGAGGATATCATCTTTTGAGAAATTAAAAAGAGGTTTATGTTAAATTAAATAAGAATATTTTTTAAATATTAATGCTCAGAGTACATTGAAAGATTTAAAAACATATTATAATGAAAATGAAAAACTTACCTTAAAAAAGGAAAGAGATTTAACAACAGAAACAATAATGTTATTCGGGTTATTTTTATTGCTTTATATTTATACTGTCTAAATCTCAATTTATTCAAAAACAGTATTGCAAACTACTTGTATTTACAAGTTATTCGGATAATTTATATATATATATATATACTTATAAAAGGGATAAATAATGGTTTGTTAAAAAAAAAATAATAATAATAATTTACAAGTACATTGTTTTTTTTTTTTTTTTTTTTTTTTTTTTTTTTTTTTTTTTTTTTCTATCATCATAGAAATAATTTGTTATGTAATTTCATTTTTACGTGATTTTCAGTGAGAAAAATTATAAAAATCATTTATATTATTTTGAAACATACATATTTTAAGTATTTTTATAAATTGCATGAGTAATAAATGTCATAGGCAAAATATTTTTCGAAGAACCACAAGTGTACATTTTATTCTTTTGGATAATATAATTCCTTTGAGATTATTTTTTAATCGTATAATAAACTACATTAAAAAATGTCTGTAATGCAATCCTCAGTAAGTGAAGCAGGTATTTACAATATCAACGAAAAAATATATACTATGCAACTTTTATTTATTTGACAGTATTTAACATTATATATATTTAAAAATATTTAGTTGATCTTAAAAACAATCTGAGTCCTTAACTTTTTTTCATTCTTTTTAAAACCTTTGATTTTATAACAGCAATGGTCTTTCAATTTTTGACAACGTTTTAAAGTACCAAAAATATTCAACACTAATTCATATGTAAAATTTATTTTTTAATAATGCTAAAAATGACTCGTTCAAAACACTTTTAAGTATTAATAGTTTTATGTTCTGTCGTAGTTGAATTGTCCACCCAATAAATTTTTCTTTTTTAAGATAGAAAAATATATAGTGAAAAGTTACTGTACTTAAGATAAAACCCCTCTTTTTTGACACATTAATAGTTTGCAGCAGTTTTTTTATGCTGTCCTTTGAGTTTCATGTAAATTTATAAGGGTGCACAAACTAAGAATAGAAGTTTTGTCCAAACTCTTGAAAACGAAAATGCTGATGACTTCGATTAGATCAAGGAGACAAATCCACATCAATAGCTTCTCGATAATGGCAGGCTCCTCGAGATTGTTGTTGTTTCACTTTTGTTCAAAATTGGATTGGACAATCAACGTTCATTTTCCGATTGTCGGGCAATTTTTATGGATACAACGTTAGCGTACCTGATACTGTATATGTGGTAGTTTCAAATGACATCACAGATAGATCATTGGAGGTCAAACAACAGTTGGAGGGCAGCTGTAATTGGTATCTGAAAGGATTTTGGGTGTGATTGGAAGTCAAACGGGCAGTTGTGATTGACGGTGAAAATGTCATCAGCTGATTGCAACATTCCTTTAGGGAAATCTTGAACGACATGTCAAATTTATTCAAAACAATATCTTGAAACTTCTTATCAAAATCGCTAACATTTTCACAGAAGGTTAATAAGCTTAGTTTATATGTTTCACAGAATTGGGTCCAGCTATTCAAAGCCCCAACCCCAATACATCAAAATAAAAGTTTCTTTCCCGGTTGTGTGATAATTTATATCTTCTATATCTATGCATTGTTCTCATGGTGGAAATGTCTTGAAACCTAACTATTTAGTGTACGGTCAATTCATGTTGCTAACAGGCAATAGAAGCTGAAAAATAAAAATTTAAAAATCAGTTAAAAGGTGTATTTGAAAAACGACAAAATACGGCAGACCTCTAAGAGAGATGAACACTTTACTGACCAAATTTTTATGTTGTAAGAAAATAATTTCCAAAAACATTTTCTCTGAAGTTTTGAAAATGCCATAGAATATTTCAACAGTCATTAAATAGCACTTAAAAGTATTTCGTCTATTAAAAGCAATAAAGAATATCGGCACGTGCAGCTGTTTATTGCAATACTTATAATGCTCTCTAATCGTTTCTTGAAAATATTTTGTTTATTATTTTTCTGAATTAGGAAATGTACTACTATAATGGCCTTGCGTATAAATATAGAAAATTTTAATAACCGAATTTTTCTACTCCGTGTCATTCCGCATGAAGGAAACTGAACAGTTATAATTGGTAAAGAAATCACCGATATTTGTTTTTCTTTCTGCACGCTAGTCAGGAATATCTATTATATTCTAGGATTCGAATAAAAATAACCTAAGTCTTTCCGGCAATCTAATCTATCAGTGGGGTTCAATGTATTAATTTACAAATAATAGATATCCACAACAGCACAATATAACATTTAATAAGATAAAAATAACATAAATCATAATAGCACAATGGAATGAAGCAACAAATCTAAAAATATACATTTCAACAACAGATTGCATGCGCTGGAGAAATAGGTGTTTTACGAATTACTCGGATCACAATAATACTTTTGTAACAATGATAAAGTAATATGTAAATATAATAAAACACACATACTACAATATATATTAAAACACACATACACACATAAATAACGCTTGCATTCAATTGTTAAAGATATATGAAAATATTATACAGGCATACATACAATAAATACAATAAGCCCAACTGGAGTGAAAAATTATCCAGAGCTAGGAATTGAACTACTGTGGTGATTCCTGGCTCTGGCAAAATTTTCACTCCAGTTGGGTCTATTTTATTTATTGTATGCATGTCTGTATAATATTTATATATACCTTTAGTATGTGAATACTTCATTCCAATTTATACACCTGCACTACGATGTTTTATTTGAATTTGATAAACAAATTTTGTTTTTATGGTACTTTAAATCGTCGCATTGTTTAGATTTCACACATTTCTCTCATAAAAGAACGGGAGATTTTATTGACATTAGTCATTACTTTTATGAAACTACCGTCGTTTACTACATCTTGGACTAAGTGAAATGCGTCAATAATATCTTATAGAAAAAAAAATGTCTCTAAAAGAACCATTAAATAATTTTTAAACCACAGTTGTATTACATTACACTAAGAACAGTTTATTTAATTTGTGATCACATTTTTTGTATTAAAATGTGCATCACCAGAGAAATTTTTGAATAAAATTGTCTAAAAGAACTAGTAGAAGTCTTGAAATTATTAATGCAAGATATGTTTCTGAGAAAAAAAGCAGAAGAAATCGCCCTACGGCAATAATTTCTATCTATATCATACAATAAGACTGATAAAAGTACAAATAAACCAGATAAAACGTACCATTTGAAATGGCAACCATAGCCGAGATGTTGCATAAATGCTTCAACACATAATAAAAAATGGTATAATAAGCTTAATCTTAGTTAGATTTATGTGCTTTGTGATTATTTCTGATAATCCAATAAATGTAAAATAAATAAATTGAATTCATACAATATTTCAATGTCGATGTTTTCTTTCAAAACCAAAGTATTTTCTGTATTTTTATAAAAGTCGTCGAATTTTTTTTTTATGAATAAAAGTAACAATAATTGTTTGAAATAATTGTTTGAATTGTTTGAATAATTGTTTGAAGTAAACAATTGTTTGAAATATTTTAATAAAACATGCAGGTAAAAGTTATTTTCGGCACAAAAATTCTTAAAATGTATATATATATATAGATATATATACATATGTATAAGCCACATAAAAACAAAACTTGCTGTTAAGCAAATTTTACTCGAATGTCTTATGAAAGTATTTTGTTTCAAAAATCTTATGCACGTAAATATTCTTACAAAAAAAGTTTGAACTGAAATCACGTTTAATAAAATAGAAATTTCAATATAGAAACAAAATTTTAAACTATTCATCAAATTTCAGTTGTTTGCTTTTATTTGTGTTTGATGTTTTTGTTATTTTTCATAATACATTTCGTTTCGTGTTCCTTTAAATTTTGAGCTAGCGTGTACTTTATTTGAAATTTTGTAATTAATAACATTTTATAATTTAATTAAATTGGCAATTTTATTTTCTACATTAATTTGAATAAAATAGAAAATGAATAAATTTTGAAACTGCAGTGTTAACCCCTTAACAGTGACATTTGTTTTCTTATAAAAAAATTAAAAATGGAGCTGGACACCACTTTTTCCATACTAAAATATTTACCGTACTTAATCGAAAAATATCTGACAATCCATAAAGATAAATTTACAGTTACAAATTAGTGGTAACAAAATGCTTTTAATAACGAAGCAAGCAAAGTGTTCTTACCCGAATCCAGTTCCGGCCACACTGTTAAGGGGTTAACAGTATATGCCTATCATAAATGGTAAATAAATATATATTTATATACATATACATGCATACATACATATATATATATATATATATATATATATATATGTATGTATATATGTGTGTGTGTCTATATTATTAGTAGATCAGAGAACTCATTTCAGAATTTAAAAAAAATAGATGTAAGTATAAAAATAATAAATGCGAATACTACAACAAAAGTGGACAGTTGTAATTATTGAAAGCGAAAAATCGACGTTTTGTAATCAAACATTTATCTGGGCGTTCATTCTCAACGGCTAATGGCTAATTCTTCAACCGTTAGGCATAGACATATAGTTCCAATTACAAAAATGTTTCACATGGGGTAAAGAAGTATTTTAAAAGTCATTTGGGCCGATAAAAACATTTCTTTAAAAAGACTAGATTTGAATTTTTACACTGTCCCCCGATCCCATAAGTTTGTTTACTAAAAATGCCCTAATACACTAAGAAGTAAGGCTTAGCTTCCCATTCTACTACGATTAAAACTGACCGAGTAATAGCTGTTTAAAGTTGATGCACCTTTTTTTTTTTTTTTTTTTTTTTTTTTTTTTTTTTTTTTTTTTTTTGCTGTAAAATAAGTGTTATTCAGAAATTTACTTTAAATATAAATAATCGTGAGACATTTATATATTTTTTTCATTTTAAAATGAATGTTATATATATTAAAGAGTAAATATTATTTTTAAATTTATGTATAAAAACAACGTATCCTTGTAGAATTTAACTTTGAAAGATAAAAAATTAAATGCTTGATACAGATCAAAATTAAGGATTGCGAATGTTATGAATTCAATACATTCTATTTCCAACGTAATAATTGTAATTTTATTTTACTTCGTTTTATTTCATTCTAGCTCCGAGCGGAAAATCTATTTTATTGCAGCAAATATTAAAAAGAGAAAAACAAAATGACAGATGTTTGGAAAATAATCGAAAGCAGAAACACAAATATTGAAAAAAATTCATATTTTTATTTCATTTTGAAATCAATGTTAAAATTTTTAAAGAGTAAATATTATTTTTATAGTGAAGCTTTAAAACAACCCACCCTTGTAAAATTTAACCTTAAAAGGGAAACAATTCAATGCTTGATACAGATCATAATTAAGAATTGAGATAGAAAAATGTGTATAATCAATTTCTATTACAAATGATATTTTCTCGCATTTGTAAAAAATACGCTTTAAAATTCAGTGCTATCCGATGTTTGGAAAACAAACAACTATCAAAAAGACAAATATTTAAAGAAATTTATAGCTTTCTTTCATTTTGAAATGAACGTTATGTATTTTAAAAGTTGAATAAAATTTCTACAGTTAAGTTTAAAATCAACGTATCTTTGTAAAATTTAATTTTGAAAGAGAAACAACTAAGTGCTTGATACAGATAAATTTAAGGATTGAGATATAAAAAATTGTATATAATCATGTTTTATGACCAATCTTTAAACATTTTCTCACATATGTAAACTTTCTTTAAAATTCATTCTCAACTTATACGTTATGTATTCAATAAGTTCCTTAAATTCACGCCTGAGTATCGATTATAAATCAAACAAAATGTATGGTATTTTACCGTGTATAATACGCAATTTTTTGCAACATTTTATGTGGAAAAATGCACTGAGCAAAAAAAAAGTTTCTTAATATAAAATATATAACATAACCACGGACGAAAACCGTTCTTCCGAGTTAACCACGTTTCCTAAAGGTGCGCTTTATCTTTAGAAACTTTAGAAACGCTTATTTTTAGATATTTTAAGAAGTATTTATTCTATTCAGTCTCAAGGTCAAAATAATCTATCACCACAAAAGCCATTTTAAAATGACTGTAAAACAGCTGCAAACAAGTTTCAGTGAATAAATGAATGCGTATGATATGCTCCCATCTATTGAAAATGTAAAGAAATATTTTTTACAAACCTAGAAGCATTTAAAATAACTTAAAGAGTACGTTTTAGTGTCCCATAAAGACGATGCAAGACTGAGTAGTTTCAAAGAACAAAGTTTCTTTTGTTGCCACTGATTTTTGTAAATGTGTCCGAGTTATTTTTACAGTGTATAAAAACTATCTCAAAACATAAATATCAGTTTTTCATGCTATCAATTCTTATACATTTTCAGCTGCGTAACTGAACTTATGGATGCAAGAATGTAATATTATTTTTACTGTTAATGTAGGTAATTTATTATTTTTGCTGTAAAATATGTTTGTTGGATATGAAAATGTTTACTTGAGAATTGATAATTACTCATTTTTTTTCACTCTCAGAAAACAGATTAATACACTATAAAAACAACTCTGATTTTTTTCCTCCAAAAAGTAATGGCAGCGAAAGATACTCTGATTTTATAATTGGTTCGTTAAACCACGAAAATGAATGGACTCTATTCAGGTGACGTCAGACGCCAGAGCTGGCGGTATGATGATCTGTTATTCTAGTTACTGCACCGGCAGAATACCAGTATGCGCAGGCGCAAACACCGCTAGCAGACGACTTTAGTCTTATCCAGGTTTAGTGCATACATTTTAACTGAAAATTTGCGAACTTGGGGAATTTTCTCGCATACAGAACAACATTTTGAATTTAGATTACAATATATTAAGTATATGCTGCTGCATCAAATAATTGTTTTGCTACATTTTAAACAAACAAGCATTAATAACTCACACTCCATAGACTGCTATGCTAAACACCGCCAGTAAATACCGCCAGCAGACGAATTTTAGCCTCGACCTCAGGTCGTGGATAAGGTCCATTGGAATCATGTGTAACTCGGAAATGTTTATTGTATATTCTCTTTCGCCGTTAGGTTATCCGTTCATAGATTGAGAAATATTTGTGTTTATTTATTGTGTGCGCAATTTACACGAATATTTTCAACATCTGTGTAATACAACATATGCTTTTACTAAATTAATGAGTACAACATATGCGATAAAATTCTCCGAATATAGAAGCAAGAACAGCGAAACAGCACCGAACACTGGCGATATGAAGCAATTAAATAAATAAAACTTTGTAAAAAGTCACTATAAAATAAAAACAAGTTTTTTAACATAACATAAAACATAAAATAAAAAGATTGATTTTATTTTATGGTGATTTTTTACAAAGTTTTATTAATTTAATAGAAGTAAGAAGTTAGAGAAATAAGTGATTTTTTTTTTTTTAGTAACAGCTGTATTGTTTGTAATATGGGCAAATGTTTAATACATACATATAATATTTAGCAGACTGCAGCTAGTTCCGTGTAGCATTCAGAGAATTACCATCATTCCTAATGATAAAATTAATATTACCGAAACTAAACTCCAATCAGTTAAAATATTCTGGTGCTTAATACATTGATTTATATGCTTATGTATTTCAAATGGTTATTACTTGAATATAATAAAGGTGTAAATTTATAGGTATATTGGGAATAAAGTCATTTAAGCTATTTAGCCCATTGATTTAAAAATCTGAAGTAGTCTTTAAAATACAAGATTATTTAGGTGTAGGTTTTTGACAATTGAAAACAATGCTTTCGTGTGGAACGTGTTATTAAAGTTCAAAATTGTTATAGCTTTTAAATATATCTGTTAAATACGGACGCTAAAACATTGCATTTTTTTCTATTATTCAACAGCGCACATTTTCGTTTCGAAATTAGACTTAAAGTGTTGTTCAATATCCTCTTTAATAAAAAGTTACGCATTGCTGAGGACTGGCTTTGTCGCTAATCGTTGCCACAGATCAATCTCGGAAAATGAAACATTTGAAGTTACTGAAAAAATTAATAGCTCGAAAAGTATTTGTCAGAAAATACTGTCAGAAAGTAGTCTTCAGTGGCATTTCTACAAATAATCTAATAAATTATATCCACGTGAAGCATTTTAAAGCAAATTCTCTTTTCTTGTATCTATTCATTATTTTTTACCATACCTTGCTACATTGTTGAATGTTCAGGGTGTTACATGAATTTTATTCATGACTTTATATTAAAAAAATAATTTAATAACATGCACTTTTAATTATTCCGTGATTTGAAAAAAAATTGTTTTGATTCTATTTCATTAAATCGCTACAATTGATTCTATGACTTGCCCTTTCTCCCCAGAAATACAGAAAATCCTCAATCTAATGTAAACATTACAGATATCCTCTAATCAGAAGCTGTATTTTCCTCAAAAAAACAGTGCTGTTCTGTTAAATATGCTGACTACTCCTTTTTGTATTTTAAACGACATTTTTATTTTGCCCTTTTCGCTTAAAAGATAAAAATTTCGCTATTCAAAATTGAACTTTTCTCCACTTCACCAGACAAAGGACGTAAATTTTTTGAAGCAGCAAAAAACAAACACAAAACAAAAATAAGAACAATAACAAAAAAAAAGAAAGTAAAAAAAAAAATCATTCGTCAAGGATAATATTATGAACCACTTTCCAACTCATTGAGAATAATGTAACAACACTTTAACGTTTAATATGTCGAAATAGAGTGCCTTATTGAACCATTTGAAAACGCATAACACATTTGAAAAACCAATTTCACCAATTACCATCTATAGTCTGAAACGTATCGAATTTTTTTCAGGAGTTCTGTATATGATATATTGATTTGTATCTATAAAGTTCACGCATGCAAAAAAAATTAGTTTAGCTAGGAAATATGTACCGCAATTCAAAATTTTCTTTCAGCTATTTCTGCTAATAAGGAGAATGGTAAGTGAATTATGCAGTGAAACTTTGTATACGAGGTATAGAACTTATACACAACGAATGGCATGCAAAAAAAGAGTTAAATTTAAAAGCGTATACCAGATTTTAAATTCACTTCCTGTAATGCAAGTACTCTTTGTGTGCCCCTTTAAATAATCAAATAAAAATGTAAAGTGCCCAGCTAAACTGATGGCATTGAGCTCACAGGCTATTCACACTAATTGTATATCATACTCTTATTTTAAAGAATAATGTCCCTCAAAAAAATAAGTGAAGGGGAATTAGCCCCTGTTTCCCCCTTTATACTTAACCAGTGAACCTCCAAATCTAATCAGGGAAGCTCCTTATCATAATAAACCGGTATACCAAATTTGGAGTAAATCGAATAATCCTGCAGAAAAAACCCATTTATCTAAATTATGGGGGTAGACTAGCCCCCCCCCCCTTTTATCCTTAACCAATGAATCCCCAAAATGAATCAGGGAAGCTCCTTAACATAATAAACCGGTATACCAAATTCGGGGCAAATCGAATGATTCTACATGAAAAACCCATTTATCTGAATTAAGGGGGTGGACTAACCCCCCTTTACCCCCTTTATCCTTAACCAATGAACTCACAAAACTAATCAGGGAAGTTCCTTAACATAATAAACCGGTATACCAAATTCGGGACAAATCGAATGATTCTGCATGAAAAACCCATTTATCTGAATTAAGGGGGTGGACTAACCCCCCTTTCCCCCCCTTTATCCTTAACCAATGAACTCCCAAAACTAATAAGGGAAGTTCCTTAACATAATAAACCGGTATACCAAATTCGGGGCAAATCGAATCATTCTGCAGGAAAAATCCATTTATCTGAATTAAAAGGGGTGGACTAACCCCCTTTTCCCCCTTTATCCTTAACCAATGAACTCCCAAAACTAATAAGGGAAGTTCCTTAACATAATAAACCGGTATACCAAATTCGGAGCAAATCGAATGATTCTGCATGAAAAACCCATTTATCTGAATTAAGGGGGTGGACTAACACCCCCTTTCCCCCTTTATCCTTAACCAATGAACCCCCAAAACTAATCAGGGAAGTTCAAATTAGTATATTATTATCATCATCAGTATTCATATATTAAATTAGGAGCAAATCGAGTGATTCTGCATAAAAAACCCATTTATCTGAATTAAGGGGGTGGACTAACCCCGTTTTTCACCCTTTATCCTTAACCAATGAACTCCCAAAACTAATCAGGGAAGCGCCTTATCACAATGAACCCATAAAAAATTTTTGAAGCAAATCGGATGTTTCTATCAAGAGTTATCGCGTTATGTACATACATACATACATACATACAGAACGGGCGGGCAAATTAGCTCTCAGGCTTTGATAGCCTGTGAGCTAAAAATGCTAAGAATGCCTTCTTCTTCAGTAATAATCGTGTTATGATATTCAGTGATTTTTATCAATTTCAATACATTTGAAATAGCGTAATGTCATTTAAATACACCGCAAACTATTTTTCTCAATTGAACATAATGTAATTGGATTCTTTTGAGTGCCCCTGTAAATAAACTGTTAATGCTATACACTTCATATTGACGGTACATTCAATGGTAAGTAGGTGTATCATTTGCATGAAAATCCAAGTATCTTTACTCAAGTTAGAGTGTAAGACAGACCGATAGACGGAAAGTCGGACAGACAAACCAAGTTCATCAACACTTTCCAACTGTTAGAAAGTTTTAAAAATCCCTTACAAATTTAAGGTCCTTCCGGCAAACTGTTGCTTATAGTTTTATAATTTTTGAGGAAATATTTTGAGAGTATATTATATATTTGTATAAGATGCTTCAAAGTATAACATTATAATAAATAACAGCATATGTGTGTCTTTTTGAAATATCAGCAAGCAGCTATTTAAATTCTTTCCACTACATATGTATGCAGCTTAGTTTAAAAATATACTTTCAAATACATGCAATACAAGAAATACACCATTATTAAATATATCTCACCCATTTATTTTATCGAAAATAGTTCAATTCCTAAGCAATATTTTTACAGATAACCTAATATATTATATCCGTGTGAAACAGTTGAAAGCAAATTCTCTTTTCTCTTGTATCGATTCATAATTTTTCAACAGACCTTGACACATTTTTTAAATCGTTAACTATTCGTCAAAAATTGGTACTGTATTTGCTGAGTCAGTATTCCTACAGTTCTAGTACAGAAAGTGCTTAACAAATCATTTTCATTTTATGTGATAAAACATGAAATATTTTTATCATAGATCAGTATTTTATGTGATTTGGAAGTGTTCATTTTCCTCTTCATCTATTAGTTAAAAATAGCTCTGCATCATATTTAGGAAATTGGGTAGATAAAGCTATAGAAAATAAAAACTAAATAAAAGATGACACAAAGTATAACTCTTTATTATTTGTTCAAAAAACTATATGTATTCATCAATGCATTTATTTAATATTATTATTCTTACACCACGAAAATGTATGTATTTAAGGGAAAATGAAAAACAAAAAGTACTTACAAGTACAGGGTTGTTCCTGCAAATTTATGCCTTTAATTTTTACGTTTTTTGACAATTTCGTTTACAGTATAAGATGTATTTTTATCAGATACTTCAAAGTGTAACATTATAATGAATAACTGCATATGTCTATTTTGTAATGTAACAGCAAGAAGTTATTTTACTTCCTTACACCGCATCTTTACGCAATTTAGTTTAAAAATACATCTTCAAATACATCACATACATCATTTGTAAATACAACTAAACAATTTATTTTATAGAAAATAGTTTTATTCTTAAGAAATATTTTTTTTACAGATAAATTACATTCACGTGAAACAAGTGAAAGCAAATTCTCTTTTCTTGTATTAATTCATAATTTTCAACACACCTTGACACAATTTTAAATCGTTAACAAACATTTGTACTGTAATTGCTGGGTCAGTATACCTATAGTTCTAGTATAGAAAGTTCTTCACAAATCATTTTCATTTTATGTGATAAAACATGAAATATTTTTATCATAGATCAGCATTTTATGTGAGTTCGAAGTATTCATTTTTCCGTTCATCTATTCGTTAAAAATAGCTCAGCATTTAGGAACTTAGAAAAATAAAGCTATAGAAAATAAAAAACTGAATAAAAGTTTATACATAATATAATACTTTATTATTTCTTTACACATCAATATGTATTTTTTCAAGCATTTTCGGGTAAGATTATTTTGCGTCAATCACAGTACGTATACGATTATATTTAAAGACGTATATAAAATAAATTTTAAATAATAACATTTGAAAGATAGTTGTTTTACTTTTTGAAATATGTGTCATATTTATTTATGTATATAAATGCTATATGTATATTTATGTATATAAATATGTTATGTATTCTTTATATGAGAATAATTTTCTGAATATAATTTCGATTTCATTATCTGTATTCAATTTCAAAATTACGTTAAGTTACAAGTATCGTTAAGTTAAGAGTAAAGTTTTATTTTTAACACTTTCCAATATAGTTTAAGTTTTGTTAAATTATTCTGAAATTGCTGGAAAGTGTTTCAGAATCTATGCTTAAGTCATGATTTTTCTCTTGTTGAAATAGCTGTAGCTGCAAAAAATATTACCGAAAAAATGAGCTATGCATAAAATGAAATGCGCATTGATTATTTGTAATGTGCTTGTTTTGATGAGTACAATATTTTTTATGTGAGGGAAATAAAAATGGATGTATATAAACATGTAAACACTTACTGGAATAATATTTGTAAATGTTAAGTAAGAGTTCATTTCAGAATAATCTTCAGGTTGTAAAAATTTGTCATAATTTTTAAAAATATCAAAATATTGTATTAAGTAGCTTTCATTAAGAAAATCTTTCAGCCGTTCGGGGGAACGCAATTCAGAAAATTTTGGTATATTTTCATGAACCTCAGACCTCAAAAACACGGTCTCTTCAAATGTTATTTTATATACATATATATACGAGTATTTATGAAATTGTTGTCATACTTTATTTCTCGTATTTAGAATTTCATTTGGATGTGACTGAGAATGTGTTGAGAACACACTAAGGTCACGACCAGGCTCTTTTTCCAGCTTCATCTGACACCTTTTCAAAATGGCGAACATTTAAAATTTTAATTTAATTGTAAAATTCAAAAAGAGGTAAAATTATAGAAACTGAAAAATACTTTTTTCTTATGTATTTGATCATGGAACAAGGATTCTGAGGCATTTCTCATTCCATCAATATCTCAAAAAATAGTAGATTGTATTTCTAGGTTAGCTTTCATTTTGAAACAATCAGATTCGATAGCATGCTCCATTATTAGCCGATTTTGACGTAAATTCGCATATGCACAGGATATTCCAAGCTCTCGATGGAGTTCATTACCCAGCTTCATTCGCTCGCATCAAAATGACGATAATTAAAAAAATAATTTTAAATTCAAAAACAGGTACAAAACATACGAAATGGAAAAACATTTTATTTTGTTTGCTTGACCTTGATACAAAGATTTCACAGATTTTTTTTTTTTGTTGTTTAATCTTTAACGTTAAACATTTCGAAGACATAGCGGTTTGGAATTCTTAGATGTATGTCATTTTGAAACAATAAGGTGCTTGTAGTTTTAGCTTTGAGTATTTTTCATATTTTTCTGGCAAGGTATATTTGGCCGATTTTTCTTTAGATTTTACACTTATCTCTAACATATGTCAAGTATACTTTTGTTTGTATGTCCAACAAATTTTAATTATTTTTATTATACAATTTCAAAATAGTACTATGTGGGGCCACCATTGTCGCATGGCGCTCCAATGGGTGCCTTTATATTGAAATCACTTTTAAAATGCGAAAAAATAGTCGGCAAACTATCTTTAATTCTAGAAGAGCATTACAATGTTCAACTAAAAAATTACATTAAACATTTTTGAAAATGTATCTTTGTATTCGGATTCCACGCAGAAAGAGCAAACAAATTGTTCGATTTTGTTTAGATTAGTATATCCCTGACACACTTCATGCGCATATTGCTAGCATTCATTAAGCAATCGCATGTCCATTATTTTGTCTTTCTTGCATAAATGGCAAAATCAGCTTACTTTTCGCTGGCAACCTCTTCTGCCAGGAATAGAAGTACCCTTTTGTTTGAAAGTCTCTTTTGGCAGTGTGCCGGATTGGTTTTCGATTTTCTTATCGTGTGGCTGACTATCATGCTCTGATGATTCTTTCTTTCTGTATAATTCCAGTTTTTCTTCTTAATTCTTTTATCTTTTGACACGAAAAAATCATTGAACCACTTTTCCTGAACGGTAGTTCAGGACATTCCTTCTGGGAGTTACTGAATTCTCTTGGGGGATCTCGGGTTTTCTCATTAGCGTGGAAATTGTTGGAAAAGTCTGGTAATAAGTGGTAATATATGACAATATGTTTGTAAGATATTTAACTAGAAATTTTGAAAATTACCCTTACTACAGGGTGGCTACTAAATACCATTACAAATATTCAGTATTTTATTTTACAAATAGAAAATGGAAAATGATAACTATACTAACATGATGAACATCAGAGATGAAAGTTTAACCGGAAATAATTTTAATCAAATTGACCGCCATCTCTATGGATTGCCAAAGATAATCTCTTATGCCTTTATCCGACTGCGGCACGAATCATTTTAAGAGGTAGTCGGTACCATTCACGCAATATGGAAACTTTGCGAGAGTCCAGTCTTCTGTGTTTGTTGCTATTTACTTCAGCCTCTAAAATCCCCAGACGCAATAATCTAAAGGATTTAGATCCGGTGAAGAAGGTGGCCAATCTTCTTGCATGATAATTTCGGACAGGTGACAGGGAGCCAAGCCTGTGTTGATTTATCTCGGTGCGAAGATGTAAAATCTTTCAGAAATATCCAAATCTTTTTGGGATACAACCTGTCAGCATGTTGTAATAAATGTGTAGCCAATATGTCCTGTTTGTAATATTCGCATTGATTTTTATCCCTTTATCGATGAACTTCAAAGGCAATTTTCCATTTTTTTGACACTTGCAGCCCAAACCATAACAGAATTCTTGTTCTGCAAGCGTTTAACAATTCGAAAGTTTTCAGGTATATCCTCGAGGGTTGCTAAATAAACGATATCAATTTTAGCATTATAACACTGTTAAGTGCAAAATAGCTTCCCATCATAAAATATTATTCTGTCAACACTTTTCCTACCAAGCCGCTTCATCAATTTCTTCCTTCTTTGTAATTTTTTTATACTTTGTGCAGCAGTCAATCCTTGAATTTTTCTTTTGCAATAAGGACAATAACCTAGATCTTTATTTATAATAACTTGCATGGTTCTGCAATTCACGTTCTCTTCTGCAGCCATTTTATTTGCAGAACGTTGTGGATTTATTCACATCTTTTCGCGAATTCTTTTAATGCGCTCTATTGTGAGAACTGAGCGTGGATGACCAGACCTAGATCTATATTTACATAGCTGGTTGTATCCAATAATCGATTTATAGTTTTATATAGAAATGTTCCATAAAAACCAGGGCATTTTAATTGCTTAAAAGTTTTACCTGAGGAAAACTGCGATCAAAGAGCTCTTTAATCATCATTCTTTTGTCTTCCCCCTGTAAAATAATTTTAAATATTAGCTTTATAACCAAATTCGTCTGCACTAATAGAAGCTTGCCAAACCCTAAAATAGAGAAATAAATTGTTTTCCCAAACGATTAAAATTAATTCGTATTTTTTGGAGTGTAACAGTATTTAGTAGCCACCCGGTACATTGATTTCCATGCTTGTTTCCAACAATGGCCCTATCAGCCTGATAAACGTATTAGAATTAAAATAAATGTGATTATAGAGAAAAAAAAGCTTTGAGAAAACTTGTCATAATCTAATGTTTAATAATTTAATCCCGTATAATTTAAAACATTCCTTGAAATTAGAACGACCATTTCTCAAAAGCTAAACCACTGTATACAATGTCGGCAGATCAAGGTGATCTCTTCTAATTCAGCCACGTTCACTGCAGACACATGATTTAAAATGCAGTAGAGCCATTTTGTGATTAATAGTGAAAATAATTCTACTTTCGTGGATGAGCTGTCATATCCATCTTTGGCTCAACTACCTTATATATATTTTTTTTTCATGCGACAACACTCGTATATATTAACTGATTTTGATCTGACTGAGCATGTGTACAGTACTTACAAAGTTCTCCATCAAGTTCATTGGTTAGCCTCATCCACCAAGTTGTTTTAAAATGACAGACACTCCAAGTTATCGCCAATTAGTAGTCGCCCACTTGTAAATCGCTAAAAGGGAAGCCAATTTCAATAAAGCAGACTAACTTTGCGAAATTCTTATTCAAATTTGGTATTGGCGAAAAATGGGATTCAATCTCTTATAATATTGTTTCACTCATTTTAGCTTCATGGGGTTCAATGAAAGAAGCTGAATTAAAAAAAACAAAAAAAAAAAAAAACAATGACAACAAACACATCTCCAGTCATTATTGTTAATGGCTGTTTTAAAGGTCTCATATATTTTTACATGAATTACTAGGTTCCATACATCTCTTTTGAATAATTTTACTGTCATAGCGGTTTCTTGCTTTATGTTTTTATAAAAAAACAGGAATAAACCACAATGAATATTCTGTCGTCAAAATATGGTTCTAAATGCCCGATGGATTTTAGAACAATCATTCTATTTGGTAAATAAATCATACAAGATGTAAGTTTCCTACTGAGCGAAACATGTACGGACCAGGATTTGAACCACTGATCTCTTGGCCGAAGCTGTCAATGCTCTACCATCTAAGCTATCCTGGGTGAATTTGGTGGAGCTCATTCACCCAAATAACCTTATTGTTTATAGCATCTGGTCTAATATCAGAATCAGCACAACAGAATAATTCGCAGCTACAGGAACTCCGAAAATGCTGGATACGAAATTACCCTAGATTAATTTTAACGTAATTATTCTAATTGTTAGATAAATCATAAGAGATGTAAATTTCCAACTGGGCGGAAAGTGTCCGGACCAGGATTCGAACCAGGGATCTCTTGGCGGAAGCCGCCATTGCTTTACCATCTAAGCTATCACGGACGAATCTGGTGGATCTAATTCCTTCAGCTAACCTTATTGATTATAGTATCTGGTCTAACACCTGAATAAGCACATCATAATAAATGGCAGGTAAAGAAGCTACAGAAAACGCTGGTGACGAAATTACACTAGATTAATTTTAACACAATTGTAACCAGTATCAATGGTTCCTATGGTACAAATGTCAATGGACCAATGGTATAGTAAGGACATTTTTCGCAATGTTCGAAATTTACATATTATGGTTCTAAATAGACAAGAACAAATTGTCTCCAATCCATAAGACAGCTTAAAATGCAAAATAAAATAGGGTAACTCCGGGAAAGTCGCTGCATACGAAACAGATGCCGCACCCCTTGTATTTCTTGTAATTATCGATAGATGGTCGTCAAACGCACAGTATAGGTTCGCAATGAGATTAATTTAACCAGTGTATAGCGTGAATCCCATTTCGATGTTTACTTGTAGAAGTACAAACCTTAATTTGACGTAAGTGCATGATTCCACTGTCCAAACTTTTAAACACGTTATGTTTAAATACTTTTCATACACTAATTACTAAATGCATGCATGATTTCGCAGTCAAAACTAAGTGTAGAGTTTGTATAGAGTACTGTGTGTATGGTTACGCCATTCCCCTTAGCAATGGCAGGTAACTGAGATGGCCGACATCTGCACCATGCAAATTGGTATACATGCTGCACTGCTATTCCGGTATACATGCCGCAGTTTCTTTTGTACGGGATGATTAAGTGTTATTAATTTTTCCTTTCTTTTGCACAGTCTAACCATGTTAGGCATGTTATCAAGTTTATTAAACCAAAGGAGAAAAAAGGGGAAAGTAAAAAGTAAGAAGGGCAAGAAAGATGCAAGTCAAGATGACAATAATTAAAAATATGATTACGCGTAACGCAGAAGTTCTTTGCAAGGAATCTTTAGAAAACTACTCCAAAAAAGAGAAAATGTAATTTGCTTGGCTGCATCATGTGTTTAAATGGAGTTACATAAAGACTGTACTTCACTTTTTCTGTAGATTGCAGTCGAAAAAACCGGTCTCTTAACCAATTCGGGACCATAGGTGCATACAAGCACCTTCATAAAGAGCTTACGAAATTTGTTTCTGCCACCAGGTAAAAAGAAAAGTAATATTTTCTTTGCTTAATTAGAGCATTTTCATGATTATTTAAGTAAAGGTAACTTCTTTTTAAAAAGTGGTAACAACCGAATAAAATTTGTGTAAAAGCCGCCGGTCCCGAAAGGTTTAACAAATAAATTATGTAAACACAATTTTACTTTTTTTTTCTTTTCCCTTTGTAATACATTGATGTTACGTTGTTGCTGAAATAACAATTAAGATTTAATGTAAAAAAAAAAGTCGATAATTTTAATAGTGAAAATGGGCAACAATTATTAATTTGAATCTACTAATACGTTTCATTGTACTCATTTAGATTAATTTTGTTATTACATTGTTAATTATACTCCAGATATGAATATTTTTACTTTCTTCTATCTTCAATAGAAGAAAGTATTGTAATCGAAATTTTTTTCGACTTCCGGTTTTCGACGGATTTGCATGTTGTAGGGGTCAGAGATTCCAAAAAACCTCTTTATAGAAAATGTCTGTCTGTCTGTGTGTCCGTCTGTCCGTCTGTCTGTCGCCATTGTACCATTAAAAGTGTATGAAGTTATGTATAGAATTAAACCAAAATTTTATTATAAGTTTTTGGCTATGGCAAGCAGGTCCTCCCGGAATTTGGAAAAAATTCGCCGGTAGGGGGCGCTGATATAACAATTTTTGTGCGATTTTGAATATTGTACCATCCAAAAGTGTATGGAGTTATGCATAGAATTGAACCAAATTTTTATTTTAAGTTTTTGGATATGACAAGCAGGTCCTCCCTGAATTTGGAAAAAATTCGCCGGTAGGGGGCGCTGTAAATGCGATTTTTGTGCGATTTTGAATATTGTACCATCGAAAAGTGTATGAAGTTATGCATAGAATTAAACCAAATTTTTATTTTAAGTTTTTGGATATGGCAAGCAGGTCCTCCCTGAATTTGCAAAAAATTCGCCGTTAGGGGGCGCTGTAATAGCGATTTTTGTGCGATTTTGAATATTGTACCGTCCAAAAGTGTATGAAGTTATGCATAGAATTAAACCAAATTTTTATTTTTAGTTTTTGGATATGGAAAGTAGGTCCTCCCTGAATTTGTAAAAAATTCGCCGTTAGGGGGCGCTGTAATAGCGATTTTTGTGCGATTTTGAATATTGTACCATCGAAAAGTGTATGAAGTTACGCATAGAATTGAACCAAAAAAAAAATTTAAGTTCTTGGCTATGGCAAGGAGGTCCTCCCTTAATTTGTAAAAAAATCGCTCGTAGAGGGCGCTGTAATAGCGATTTTTGTACAATTTTTGTGCCATTTTGAATATTGTACCGTCGAAAAGTGTATGAAGTTATGCATAGAATTGAACCAAATTTTGTGTGTTTATTTTTGGCCATGTCACGAAGGTCCTCCCTGAATTTGGAAAAATTCTCCGGTAGGGGGCACTATAATTGCGATGTCTGTACCATTTCCATTATTGTACCATCGAAAAGTGTATGCAGTTATCCATATAATTGAACCAAATTTTTTGTGCATGTTTCTGGCTATGGCAAACAAGTCCTCCCTGAACTTGAAAAAATTCCGAAACAAGGGGGCGCTATAATTCCGATCTCTGTGCCATTTTCATTATTGTACCAACAGCGTATAAAATTATGCATACAATTGAACCAAAATGTTTGTGCTTGTTTTTGGCTTTGGCCAGCAGGTCCTCCTTGAATTTGGAAATATTGCGCGGTAAAGGGGCTCCGTGCTAGCGATTTTTGTATACTTTTCTTGATTTTTCGTAGTTCTATTGTGCATCGGCGGATCATGCAGCGGCGGGAACTCGCTTCCTGCTAAGCCGGCTATTCGCAAACAGCTGATAACAACAGAATAAGGAAAAATTAATAATTTTAATAAATATCATGACATAGATTAACTCGTTTTTAGTCCGTTTAATTGACTTGAGCAGAAATTTAAGATGAAAATCAAAGTTGGTATAGTATTGAACTAATAATATTGAAGTATTAACATGTGTAACTAGGTTTTGAAATATTAAGATGTATAAGATAGAAGAAAGTTTTGGGATTGGCACATCCGACTAGTTTTGAATATTTTTATTTATAATTTCATTCTGCTCTTATTAAAAGCGCGGCATAACTACCGCACAAGTGCGGCGTCTCAGCCTGAATGTACGGGTGACGCGCCGCAGTGTTGTGTTTTAGAAATAAATTGTTAAAAAATATTAATAATGTGTTTTGAATTTTTTTGTTGCAGTACACGGATTGTATATTTAACATTAAATAGCACAGCATGATTTTTTTTTTAATTTAATGTCCACCATGGGACTTTATACACACATTCAAAAAATGTGCCGCATAAATCCCGGAATTACCCTATGTTATAAAAAGTTAGGGGAACGTTGGTTTTTACTAATGATATTATTGTGAGAAACTCATAGAAAATTTCGTCTTCACATAATCATAAAAATGTGCATTCTGGTCAGAAGAAATTGCCTTAGAAACAGCACTTTTTTTTTTTTTTTTAACTTCAGGAATGAAAATATAAAACGATATATAAAAAGCTACTGTCAGTTTGAAAATTAAATTACATGGAAAATCATTTTCTGTTTTGAATTTGTAGACATTCAATCGGGATTTCGAAAGCATTGTTGGCGATATGTGATGCAGAATCCACTTTATAGGGTTTATAGGCAACTGAACCATATGTTCGGACAAACTTCCTATGTTTGTCAACTAAATTGATTTTGTTTAAAACTTCATGTGAAACATCAAGTTGAGAGTAATTACGATGTAACTTCCTTTTATATTCCATTTTTATTAATAAGAACCATTTATTAGATCAGGAAACAATTCCTAAAAAATAGTTTCATTTTTCACTTTTTGACATTATCAAACATTTATCAAACGATTGACTTGTAATTTCTATACTTTGCCACCAAAGGAAGCAATTTTGTTGACATTTATTTAGTGAAAATATAATAAAATCAGAAGATAAATTACTATTTTCACTTTTCTTGTCCTGCATAATCTGTTTTTAAGGTTTTTTTATTATGTATTCTAAAAAATAAATAAATAAACAGAAATAAATAAACACATGAAACTTCGTGTAAGTCGGTACGACGTAAATTAGTGTAAAATGTGTTTTGTAATTTAGTTAAAATTGTGTCAGTAAAACAAAATAAAATTTCTTTTAATTTATTTCTTTTCATGAAAGTAAGAAATGAAGTGTTATTAAAATTTTTGAACTGACCTATAAATATACATGCTTTATTTAAATTGCATATGACTTCTTTAAAAGATTAAGAAAATAAGATTTTTTCTAAACTGAGAAATTTATTAACACATCTATTTTTTCCATGATAAATTTTACTTTAATAATTTTTCAATGATGCGAAATAAATTTTCGCTTTGATAGTTAAATAAAGATTCAGCAAGATCTATTAGATTATAAAGGTAGAAGGGAAATTATATCTAGGGCAGAAACTTGGAAAGTAACCAAAAAGTTTGTTTTAATGTTTTAAAATCATTCAAAAGTTTGACTTCAGCCATACATTTTGTTCGATATGAAAGAAGGTGACCCATTTTAAATGTCCGAAATACAGTAGAACCTCTTTTATCCGAAACACTTTTAACCGAAACTCTCGGTTAGCCGAAATCCATTTTGAAAGCTTTCTTTTTTTTACCATTACATTCCTTGTGTGCAAAATCCATTTTCAAAGCTAATTTTTATTTAAAATATCATATTACTTGTGTACAAGCGGTGCATATAAATATTTTCAATCCCCTTTCTTAGAGTTCCTTCGAATTTAACTTGAGATTCCGTATAAACTGCGGAGTGGAACGAAGAAAATGAACAAATTAGAAATTCAAAAGCTTTGAATGTTTGCAAAAGGTTTGGCATGGCTGGAGCAGCATAAATACTGTGATACTGGTAAAGTAATAATATTAAAAAATCTCCGTGATAGAGCTTAAAGCAAAGGCTACGAGAAACAAAACATTTTTTTCAAACCCTTGTGGTAAATGTAAAAGGTTCTTAATTTCAAAATTAATAATCAGGTAATTTATTTTTGTTTCTATTTTGCTATTGCTTTATTTTTATTAAGCACCTGTTACCACAATAAGAAATATTGCATTTATTTATTCATAATCTTAAAATTGAAGCATTCTCGATTATCCGAATATTTCGATTTTCCGAAACAGGGTCGGTAACAATTACTTCGGATAATCGAGTTTCTACTGTATATGTCATATATCTTTATTATTCACTCTTTGTAAGAAAAAAGCGGAAGGGTATACATCTTAAAAATAATATATAATATTAAATATTTAAGTGTTTTGAAAGTAATGTCAATTAATTTATTGGCCATTTTGTAAATAGTACAATTACAACGATAAACCGTTTTGGTGGTTCTTACTCCAAATCTTTTAAAGATAATAATTTACCTATCGCATAAATATATATATTTCTTTAATTTTAGAATAGTCTATACATTAACATTTTAAACAAATTTTAATGCGAGTTTCATGGATATGAACAACTCCTTACGAAAATAGAAATGTTTTCGCACATTATCATTAACATTCGATTTATATGAATTTATTATTCTGAAGTTTAAGATGTTTTCTATTTATTTAAAGAAATACTTTGAAAAAAATATATATATAAAACATGCAATTCTAACATATAAATTAAAATTAAATTTATATGATTCAAGAATTGCTGTTTGATCACCGTTTATGATTTTTTTCAGGTTTATTAGAAAATTATTAAACGAATAAAAATAATTCAAAGAAAAGAGTTATTAACTTCCTAGTTAAGAGATATTACACTCTTATTTATCTGAGCATTATAATTTAAAATTATACAAAAATACGGCATTTTGATCGAAGATAAAATATGGTTTTTTGATCAAAATATTATTATAGGTTGTGGTTTTCTACTAGTACTTTCTAATAAAATATTTTTAAAAATATCGTTTGCATCATCCATTATGTACGTAAAAACTATATTACAAGCACAAAATCTTTTTTATATGTAAATAATAAATGTTAATGAAATTTGTGTTAGAAAAGCAAAAGATTGTACTTTTATTTTTATCATTTTCACCATTGTAAGTAAAAAAATTAACCATTATTAAAATTATTGAAATGCCTTACAAATATGCATTCTTTATTTCAAATGTATATGGATTCTTTAAAAGAATAATAAAATAAGATTTTTTTCCAAAGTGCGAAATTTATTTAAGCTTCAATTTTTTTCCGCATGAGGAATCATCCTCATGAGAAAAAATTCTATTTGAATAATTTTTCACTGATGTGGAATAAAATTTTCCTGCGATAGATAAATAAATATACAAGAAGAGCTCTTAGAAAATAAAGGTAGAAGTGAAATTATATCTAGGACAGAAACTTGGAAAGTAACCAAAAAGTTTGTTTTACTGTTTTAAATTCATTCAAAAGTTTGACTTTACCCATTTATTTCGTTGCGACATGAAAGAAGGTGACCTTTTTCAAATGTCCGAAATATATGTCATATATCTTTATTATTTACTCTTTGTAAGAAAAAAGTGAAAGGGCATACATCATTTTAAATAATATAATATATTAAATATTCTGATGTTTGGAATGTAATGTCAATTAATTTATTGTAATTTTTTTTAAATAGTACAATTAAAATGAAAAAAAACAACTTTTTGATTCCAAACTTTTTGAAGATGGTAATTTACCTATCGCATAAAAATATTTTTGTGTAATTTTAGAATACATCTACTATTAATAATTGAAATAACTTTTAACTGCAGTTCTGTGGGTATTAAGAAGTTACTGAAATTACTTCCTTACGAATGTATTCCTAAAATTCAGTTTATATGTATTGATAAAACTTAAGTTTGAGATATTTTGACTATATTGTTTGAAGTTTAAAAACCAGTTTAAATAATATAAAAATACATAATACGCAATTTTAACATAAATGTTTAAAATAGATCTATATGATTTAAAAAGTTACTGTTTAATTACTTTTTTTGATTTTTCCCGTAAGTAATGCTCTTATTTATCTGAACATTACACATATAAGGTTATTTATAAAATAATGTTTTTCATATATGATTATTGTAGACTGTGATTCAGGCTACTTTTTAATGAAATGTTTCAAAAAATCTCGTTTGGATAAACCATTGTCTATGGAAAAATAATATTACGAGCACACTTTTTTTTTTTAATTTATTTATGTAGATAATAAAAATTTATAAGTATTGTAGGAAATATTTATTTTTTTTTATATAATTAGTTAAAATCGAGTTATAAACTTCAAATAAAACTAAAGTTTAAATTGAAAATTGAGTCTTTTTGTGAATTTTAAAATTTCATTTAAAAATTCTCATATTTTTCTACAGATTTTCACTAAAGTTCTGTGAACTTGATATCAAAAGAATCTTATATCAAAAATTGATAAAATATTTGATATTTCTAATATGTGGAAGACCGAAAAAACGGACAAACAAACAAAATCCTGCCTGTCATGGTATTGTTAATCGAAAAGTATCAAACTCTAAAATTAACTTTTAAAATATGTATATTGATTCTACGAAATATCTTTTCTGGATTTTTGCAATCTGTTTTCGTGTATGCATGTACGACATTTTGAATCTTCTGATATTCGAATCGACAATAGAACAATTGCTATTATTACTACATCCATCATCGGAGAGCTTTAACCATAAGCGAAACAAGATATATCATATGATTGAAATTATAGCAAATCCATCTGTAACAAGAAAGAAAAATCATGCATTAAGCATAGGTTATCAAACTCTTTCCAACACTTTCTGAATGCTTTAACAAAACTTCGTGATTTAGGGAAATGAGATAAAGAAGATAACTAATTAAACATTTTAGAAAACGCATAAACCATTTAAAAAAATTGATTTCAGTAGTTACCATCTATAGACAGATCTGTATTCCAATTCTTTTGAACACCTCTGTGCTGGATCTATAGGTTCATATATATACCATATAATGGGAAAATTTACTTTAACAAGAAAACGCAAAAAAAGGTTGAAATGTGTCTTTCAGTAATTTATACTAATAAATGGAAACATACTTGAATACTTTTGTACTGCTTTATAGTTTAACTAGTATCTTTTTTACATGCCACTATTTAGCTAAAATTTAATTCAAACACTTTTAAATCTACTGAAATCACATTTCTGGAAATTATCATACATAGACGGCCAAGTATTGCACTCTCTGCGTGCCCCTGTATATAATTTTATCTATATTCTAGGAACATTTCTTAGTAAAATAAATGCAGTTTAGCGTAAAAATGCATAATTCATTTGAAAACTATTCCTTTACGCTCATACTCAGTAACTCTTGTGAATACTTTTGTATATTTCTGTATATGAACTATAGCATTTATACACACCATACAGTAGCGATAAATATAGTGAAACATAAAAGTGTGTATCATAATTAAAATATATTTCCAGAAATCATCGCTAATGGACACTACTTCGGATACAACATAGTATATAATATGTATTAAAATAGGTGCATTTCCAAATAACATACTAAATTGTAATGCGTCTCAAATATGATGAAGTGTAAAAGGTTTGGAGCATTTTCGGGTTTTGTTTTGGATGAAAAGATGCTGATTACACCAAACGACTTCGAGCATTAATCTGAAAATTGTTATTTTGCTATGATCTAGCATTAAAAGAAATGTTTCAATCCTATTCCAAATTTTCATTACTTGATCATATGTTATAAAAGAATATCCATTCTCAAACTAGCCTGTTTGCTATTTTCACACAATCCTAATGTCAAATTTTCATTTTCATAACACTTTGAGTCTATTTGTAGATACAAGCTAGATTTACAAGTATAATAATAAGATTATTCTCGGAAAAAAATGACAATATCGAAATTTTTTGTTTGCTTATTTACTGATCATGGGATAAATTATATACACAAATTTCCAAAAAAGAACTGCAGATTTAATTCTAAATAACTGAAAACAATTTTTATTTATACTGAAAGTACAGTAATAAGCACATTAAATAGAGCACATAAATAAAAATTTAAATATTTGTCTTATTTAATTTATTTTAAAAATAAAATAATATAAAGTTTTAAAACTATTTCATTTATAACCTCTTATTTAAAAATGCTTCTTATGATTTACTTCTTGAAATACATGATAAATATTTCCCTTTAAAAAACCTCAGTATTTTTTATTCAACTAGTTTTATGAAAGGTAAACATTAAATTTTTGAGTAATGACGTCTTCACTGATAATTAAAAAGTTAGAAATTACATCTGTTTTATCTAAAAAAAGTATTTTAACACTTTCAAAAATTAAAAGCTTTTACTTAACATTTCTAATTTTTGCTTTTGTTTAAATTTTATAAAAGTGAGAATATCAAAAGATATTTGGAAAATAGTTTTACCATTTATTTAAAAGTACCATATAAAATATGTGATTGGGTATCACAAATAAAAGGCTTTTATAAAATATAAATATTTTGATAAATATGTTTTAATGAATCTTAGAAAATGTTCAAGTTTAATTAAGACCTTTATTTTAAGCTGGAATTGATGAAATCTTTAAAGATTTTATTTTAGATTTGTATTTTAAAAGAGAAAATTCATATGGAAATAACTTAATATATTTTTTATTTTGACAAAAAACTTATTTTTACTTCGTTTTAGCTGTTCTCGAAATTACAATCCAATAGAAATTTATAAAATACACATATATTTTAAAATAACAAAGCAAATTTACCAACATTTATCAGTGTGCATAATTTTTTCAGAGGTATCTTAATATATTTAACGATTATTTCTTAAACGTTTTTTTAATATGCAAGATTTTCACACAAAATTCAGGATATTGTTAATTTAATAAGCGTACCCTCTGAAAATCAATAAAAATGGTCAGTTGTAATATGTTTATAAATATATTTTTATTGTACAGTTGATTGATTTCATACATTTTCATTGAAATTTTCTTCTGAAATGTTTCTTTTAATGAAGTTACCCATGCGGATAGCTTATTTTTTAAAAAGTTACTTTTGTTTGTCTACATGTTATAATTGGAATGTAAGGAAAGATGTAAGGACAATCAGACATCAGTCGACCCTATAGTCGATTAAAATTAGCTTTATTTTGCAATGTTATATAACCATAAATTTTCGCGTAATATTGATGTAAAGCATTTTCTTTTTTAACAGTCTTGAAAATTCCTTCAGATTCTGAAAGCCAATTGTTTCGCTAAATTTCGCAAGAGAAATGGTGACATTCGTTAATTTGGCACCAAGAATGTGTTGAGAAAGTTTTATGCACCCTGATTGGTTGAATTGTATTTTCGAGACCGTTCTATGGGATCTGATTAGTTTAAACTTGTATCTCGTCTCCTATTTGGATTTTTTAGAAATTCCTTTAGATCCTGAAAGCCAATTTTTTCGACAAATGTCGCCAAAATATAGCGAGATATTGCCAAATTTGGCGATATTCTTGCATTTAGTGCTAAGCATGACTTTTGCATTGATAATCTTGAAAAACGATTTTCCCGCCAAATCCCGCCACTGTCGTCCATATTTCGCAAAAGATCGCAAAATTTAGCGAACTGTTGCCAACATTGCGACTTCACTTACTACCAACTGTTGAACAATCAATGACTGTTTGAACATTCATTCCCATTCAAATGCCAGTTCAATTCCATTCAATTGTCCTATAGAGACCCCAAAATAACCCGCTAATCTAATTTTCTCGAACATGTGACCTAGTCCAATGGTCTTTTCGTATCCGAAAACGGTAGGATAAAAATTTAGTCAAAATGGTTAGAGTCGTTTTTAAAATAAAGTTTGTAGATACACCACATGTACACACAAACACGAAAAATTTGTTCGTATTGTAATACTGGATAAAAAGGGTAACACCTTATAAATTGGAGAAAAATACATTATATATAAATTTCATTCGGCGTATTTAGACGAAACAATTTAAAATTTAGTAATTAAAACAATTGTCACTATGTAGAAATTAAAACTTCATGCATCAAATATTTCAGAAAATCGTTAACTGTACAGTGAATAAATTCAGACGATTATTAATTTATTCTTAAACAATCTGTGTGAAAAAATTAATTTACATAATTGTAGATAGAATTTATTTAAATTTTGTTTTATTCATGTGCCTTCATTTTTTCACTTACAGATTTTTTAATTGGTATTTAATTGACGAGTGAAGCATATCCCATATTTCTTCAATTCGAGTATTCTTAATTAGCACCACGATGTTTAAATATATAAAATTTGTGCAAGAATTAAATGTAACCTCTTACCAAAATAAATGGACATATGATATGCATATGTGGTATACTGTATTACTATACATTTCATTGTTATAACGAAATTGAAAATTAAATTAAATAAATAAAACCCTAAAAGTAATCTTTTGCTAAAATGTATTTCACACATTACAAACGAAGTTTGGATTTATTTCTTTATGTATTCTTTTCGTGTAAAATATTTAATGCTAATTATGAGTACATTTATGTTTGAAAAGCATTATATCAAAAAACATTCGTGTGTGAAATAATTTCAAATTTCAAATTTATTTTATTTGCTTCTAATAATAATAAAAAAATTACGTTGACTGAGATTTCATCTTTCCATACAGCATATCATATTATAAGCCCTAAACATTCGTATATATAAGTTATTTTAGTTGAAATTATGAATTCAATATTATTTGATTAAAATAGTATTTAATTTAAAATATCTTATCAATGTAAAAATTATATTAGAAAATATTTACTTTGTAGCAAATTACAGCAATTTATTTCGTTCACCAAATTCCGTCGGATCCTCTTGAACAACAGATCGCAAAGATCAAACTTCAGACGACCAAAACCTTCATCGATAAACTCTCCAAGTCCCGTTTCTAGAAGAAGAACAGTTTACAAATTGAAAGCAGTTCCACCGAATCATCCACAGATTGCGGCAAATTACCAACGTTGAGCTCAATTTTTCCCAGTTAGAATCGACCGATTGTAAAATGCCGTGGCTAGTGGATTGGAGCCCCTCGAGGCATGGCCTTTTACTGTCAATCGATTAAACATTAGATTGTTTCCTTTTTCGCATTCGTCTTTTATTCTGTAATCGATTTTCATGGTTTACATAATCAGTTGAAGACCTCAATTTTCATGGGTTACATAATCAGTTGAAGACCTCAATTTTCATGGCCTACATAATGAGTTGAATACCTCGATTTTTGCTTTGCAAGACGATTTTCGTTTCGGCGTAGCTCTTTGGCTTTGGATTTTTCCATATATAATAATTTGCGCCTATCCATTTTGTAGTTTTTTCAATTTTTAACGATTTTATGCCTTTTGATTTCATATTTAATTAAATTTTAACGATTGTATGCATTTCTATAACCTATTCGAATAAAAATTCTTCTAAAAGTAAAGAACATCGTTGAATTTCGTTAAAAAAAGTAAAATGCGAGCATCATTTAGCCCCATCCTCGACCGAAATCAACAGCCATTTCCAAATGGTTAAAAAAAATCATAATAATAGCAGTACTACACTTGTACAGATTTGTTACAGAAAAAAGTAACACATTTCACCAGATAACAATGAAATCGGAAATTGTACGTCAAACGTGACAAATAAGGTGGTATGACGATTATTTGCCCTTTCGTACTATAGGTAATTTTATAAATATTCTGATTTTGGTGTAATAGATGTTGCACTCTAATGCAAAAGTCATGTATACAAAATTTATTACGATTATATATGTTAAATTCAGCTATACTGAAATAATGACTCCATCTTAAATATGAATTAAATAACATGTCAACCACCGCCTGTTGTATACTAGGCCTGAGCGCTGAGAAAAAAATGGCGGTTGCCAAAGGCGGATTTTTTTTAAAGATAGGTACGGTCCCTTAAATTTAGACACCAGTATTTTATAAAAGATTTCTCTGACTTGTTTAATCTCAGAAAAATAAAACGGAAAAAATTTTAAAAAAAATATTGGTACGAAAATTTAAGGGACCGTACACAAGCTGAAAAAAATCCACTTTCAGCAGCCGCCATTTTTGTGTAAGCGCTCAGTCCTAGTATTCAGGGGGCGGTGTGGTAACCTAGAACATTACATATAATATGTAATATCATTGGATTATTGACGTATGATAGGGCTTACATTAATAAAGGGAACTTTTATTTTTTATTAAGTTTTGATTTCACTTTTATTAAATTTAAAATCACTCGACAAAATTCTGTAACGATTATATGTAAGTTAAATTTGACGATGACTATAGGTGCTGCGTATTTATATAGTAATTTCGAACGCACCTAAAAATAATACATATATAAAACACCTTTAAGCAATTCGCACTCATTCTGAATAATACTTACAAATTCTTTTGCTTAACCTCGTATATGATCTATAGAATCTTTACACACCACGTAGTGAGCTAGCATTAAGTTAAACTCTAGACTCATAGCACAAATGAAAGAGCTCACTTTCAGCAATCATACCCTAGAACATGCACGTAATGAGTCAAACTTTAAGCGCACTACAACTAAAAACGCACTTTCAGCAATCATCCCTAGTAGACAATACTTTGCATACAATATTGCAGCCAAAGTATTTTATGTGTCCCCGTAAATGAACGATAAACGCGATGAGTATCATATGCTATTGCACGTATGTTGTAGTAAACGTCAATAATGTATATATATTCCATAATTTTTGAAATAGTTCAAGATAATTAAAATACTCTGCGAACATTTTCTTCCTCGTACTAATTTATTTATCCGAATTCTGTAAATAAAGGATAAATTCATTGCGCATATTGTGTATAAAGCACTTTTAGCGCACCTCAGAACATGCCAATTTCATTATATTTATGACAAAATAACATCATTAAAATAACCCACAAATGAGTTTTCTTCATACACAATAATATAAAGGATTAATTTTGAGTTTTCTTGTATACCTACAGTAAGCGCTACGCATAAAATATCTCATAGTAACCATCTTTTTGTGCACATTAACAATGTACAAAACTTTCTTTACGTTTAAAGTTGTGTAAGGCCACTAAAATACACTGCAAAATATTTTTCATCATAGACCATAATGTAACGGAGTAATTTTGAGTGCCCGTGTAAATCAACTTTTGATTCGATTTTTATAAAATTTGAAATGACTCGACAAAATTTCGCAATAATTATATACATTAAATTTCAAACCTATCGGTTGGGTATTTTTTGCGCTGTTATATGCGGACAGACGGGCAGACAGACAGACAGGCATACAGGCAGACAGACAGACAAGCAGACAGACAGACGAACAGACCAGACAACGAGTATAGATTTTACGTAGTACGAACACACCTAAAAATGCGCATTTTAAAGTTTTTTTGTTTTTAATCTTTTGTAAAACTGTTTTGTAATATCTAAGATTGCATGGGGAGAAAAAATAGTATTTTATTATTTTTTTTTCTTTTGCAAAAACATAAAACAGAATTAATACTTAAAGGAACTGTGACATTTATTCTCTTTTGAAAGGCAAGTAATTCTAAAGCGGTATCTTGTTTTATACCATATGAATTAGAGAAGTCTTGTCTCATGTGTTTCTCTTTTATTTCTTAGGGCATTTCATTGAGTAGCGTCGTAAAAATAATTACAAAACTCCAATGCAATATATATATTATATACACAGTTAAGTGTTCTTTTCTACTCTTATTTTGGGAAAAGATTCTGAACTTAGGTAACATTGAGATACATATAGATACATATATTTTTAAACGAAATTACTTACATAGATCTAAATGATGTATACAAAATAAATTAAAATTGTGGCTTCTTTATTAGTATTTTACACTGTTGTTTATTAAAAAAACTTTATTTATGAAGGTAAATTACTGATTTACTATTTTGTTTCAATTATTTCAAGAGAAAAATCATGCATCAGGCGTAGAATATGAAACATATTACACAGTAACAGAATATTACAAAAACAAATAATACAATGTAATGAGATATGCAAATAATCAATTTATTTAAAACTGATCTCAGTAAAAATTCATTATCAGCAATTGCTGTACATTTGTAATACTATATGCGAATTATGTCGTGCAGACTGCATATGATCTATAACAATTATAAACACCACGCATTGCACTTAAGGGGACAGTGGGCATTAAAAATCACAATCATTCGATTTTCAGTGGAATCATTTGTAATTTGAAAGATGTGTTAATGGTAAGCTCAAATACTATTATTCAAATTTTGGTTTAAAATAATAAAAAGTTTCTTAATCATTCAATACTTAAATTTTTAAAATAATGATTAATCGGCACATTTTAAAATGTCCCATGTGCATTTCTTCTGGATAAAATATGAAAATATATATATATATATTTAGATGCATATTATATGAAGGGCTCACAACCATAGTAGACTAAGTCCATTTTGAAAAAAAAAAATAGATAGTACATTTAGAGGGGTCATAAAATCTGTTTTATTCACACCCACTGTGAACCAAGCCTGTAAACAGATGCATATATGAGAAAATAAGTGAAAACAGGCACATTTTAACATGTCCCATGTGCATTTCGTTTGCATAAAATATGAATAGCATTTCTTTGAGATGCATATTATATGAGGGGCTCACAACCATAGTAGGCCAAGTCCATTTTGAAAAAAAAACACAGATAGTCCATTTAGAGGGCTCATAAAATCTGTTTTATTCACTCCCACTGTGAACCAAGCCTGTAAACAGATGCCATATATGAGAAAATAAGTGAAAACAGGCACATTTTAACATGTCCCATGTGCATTTCTTTTGGATAAAATATGAATAGCATTTCTTTGAGATGCATATTATATGAGGGGCTCGCAACCATAGTAGCCAAGTCCATTTTGAAAAAAAAAACAAAACAGATAGTCCATTTAGAGGGCTCATAAAATCTGTTTTATTCACTCCCACTGTGAACCAAGTCTGTAAACAGATGCCATATATGAGAAAATAAATGAAAACAGGCACATTTTAAAATGTCCCATGTGCATTTTTTTGGATAAAATATGAAAATGTATTTCTTTGAGATGCATATTATATGAGAGGCTCACAACCATAGTAGACCAAGTCCATTTTGAAAAAAAAAAGATAGTCCATTTAGAGGGCTCATAAAATCTGTTTTATTCACTCCAATTGTGAACCAAGACTGTAAACAGATGCCATATATGACAAAATAAGTGAAAACAGGCACATTTTAAAATGTCCCATGTGCATTTCTTTTGGATAAAATATGAAAATGTATTTCTTTGAGATGCATATTATATGAGGGGCTTACAGCCATAGTAGTCCAAGCCAATTTTGAAAAAAAAATAGATAGTCCATTTACAGGGCTCATAAAATCTGTTTTATTCACTCCCACACTGAACCATGTCTATAAACAGATGCCACATATGAGAAAATAAGTGAAAACAGACACATTTTAAAATGTCCCATGTGCATTTCTTTTGGATAAAATATGAAAATGTATTTCTTTGAGATGCATATTATATGAGGGGCACACAACCATAGTAGACCAAATCCATTTTGAAAAAAAAAATAGATAGTCCATTTAGAAGACTTATAAACTATGTTTTACTTACTCCCACTGTGAACCAAATCTGTAAACAGATGCCACATATGAGAAAATAAGTGAAAACAGGCACATTTTAAAATGTCCCATGTGCATTTCTTTTGGATAAAATATGAAAATGTATTTCTTTGAGATGCATATTATATGAGGGGCTTACAACCATAGTAGTCCAAGTCCCTTTTGAAAAAAAAAACAGATAGTCCATTTAGAGGGCTCATAAAATCTGTTTTATTCACTCCCACAGTAAACCATGTCTGTAAACAGATGCCATATATGAGAAAATAAGTGAAAACAGGCACATTTTAAAATTTTCCATGTGCATTTCTTTTGGATAAAATATAAAAATGTATTTCTTTGAGATGCATATTATATGAGGGGCACACAACCATAGTAGACCAAGTCCATTTTGAAAAAAAATAGATAGTCCATTTAGAGGGCTCATAAACTCTGTTTTATTCACTCCCACTGTGAACCATGTCTGTAAACAGATGCCATATATGAGAAAATAAGTCAAAACAGGCACATTTTAAAATGTCAAATGTCTCATGTGCATTTCTTTTGGATAAAATATGAAGATGTATTTCTTTGAGATGCATATTATATTAGGGGCTCACAACCATAGTAGACTAAGTCCATTTTGAAAAAAAAAATTAGATAGTCCATTTAGAGGGGTCAAATAATCTGTTTTATTCACTCCCACTGTCCACCAAGTCTATAAACAGATGACATATATGAGGAAATAAGTGAAAACAGGCATAATTAACTGTGAGCGTAGATAAAATATATTTTATTCAACTTATAAACGGACGATCTCATTTTGTTTCGAAATAGACTTGGTCTACTATGGTGGTGATTCCCTCATATATTGCAGTAGAAGTTGGCATGAATTGTAAAAGTTTGCTGAACATATAAGAAGAATTATATGTATTTTTTATAATTATGCTTCGTTTTTTTCTAAAAAACCTAGCTATATAATAAACTTGTAAATTCCAACGTTAAAATACCCCTTAAATTGAACTTTTAACTCTAATCATTATTTAGTATTGTATAGCGGGTTATATAGAACAGTATTGATAGTAGGGGAGGTAGGGGAGGTATGATACACTTTTTTTTTACTAATTTTTTACAACCCTTAAAAACCTATTTTTAAACAAATTTTTCATGTTTTCTTATAAAGTGATTTTTTATTCATTTATTAAAAATATTGTGAATTTAAAAAATAATAATTCAAAAAATATATTCCAGTTATTGTGAATGGTTACTACTGTATCAAATCTCCCCATTACTGGGGAGGATTGATACACTAGCAAGGGAGGTTTGATACATTGTTATGTAAATTGAAAAAAAGAAATGCAGACGATTCAATTTATGCATCATACAATTTTTTACGATAAATCTTGAAATATTTAAGCAAAATTTAAAAAGAAATGACATTGGCATATTTTTGTTTCAGAACTGTTTTTTACAAAAATATTTAAACAATTTCTATTATTTAAACAATTTTTTTAACACACTTTTTAGAAAATAAATAATGAAAAAAAAAAAAAAAAACCCCTAGATATCTTGCTGTAAGAAACAATGAAGTGAACATTGCTGATTTGCAAACAATTTAACATAAATTTAGCACATTTAAGATTTCTTTAACCCTTTCAGGTCAAAGCATTTTCAATGCTAAAGTGTTGAATAAATGAATGGCACCGGAATTTACCAACAAATTTAATTGGAAATAAGAAAAGTGCTATATTTCACTTTCATATTAAATGGAAAATAATTTACAAAATTCTGGTACCAATGTGGCGTTTTGGAATTAAAATTAAGTGGTTTCATAAATATACCACCACCCCTGAAATGGTTAAAAGAAAAACTAATAACTCTATCATTTTGGTAAGGAAAATCGGGTGGATATAATGTTTTTTTTTTAATTTGCCCTTCGTAAATTATAGAAACATCTTCCTTTTCAGGCCATTTAAACTTTCTTCCTTCTACATGACGAGCAAAACGAACTAACCATCTATCATCGCACTGCTTTTCTATGTAACCTACATAATGTCTATGAATAGTCCTTTTGTTCTTCCTTACCGATTTCAGTAGCTCTTGCTGTAAAACAATAATGAATATTACAGTCCTATATTAATTTGCAACATAAAAAAACTGTTAAATTTCAAATATACAAGTGTATCATTTGTCCCCAGCACTAATGTATCATTTCTCCCTATCATGCCTTATTGGATTTTCAATCACTTTGTATAAATGCAGTTGCAAAATGCCAATCTGCTTTCTGGTAAAACTCCCCTTAACAATGTACGTTACAAATATAAAAAAAAATTGCAAGATATTATCTTCACAATAATAAGAGTTATGAAAGAAAATCGATATTTAAAAAAATTTTCATTGACATTCCAAAAGTCTTCAAAATGAAAAGAAAAAAAAAAACAAACGTTGTCAGTTCTTCACTGCTAAATCCAGCTAATGATGACCTCTGCTAATAAAAGAAGACTTTACATCTGTTACAATGGCTATTTATGCCATTTGTTGAGAAAAATTGTCAATGTATCAATCCTCCCGATGTATCAAACCTCCCCTACCTCCCGTATTGTATAGAACAGTAGCCATTTCAAAAGAATCTGATAAGTAGGAATGCGCATGGAACGTTTCAAAAGTTAGAAATGAGCGAAATTTTCAGTCGTGAGAAATCAGCCTTTTAAGTAAAACAACTATAGAAATATATACTGTTTTACAAATATAATGCTTATACCTCTGCGAATACGTGTCAGAATTCACAAAATCGCTTTGCATCAGATAAATTTGAGTACAGATTTTCATAATTCCCAAATTTAATTTTTTAGTCGAATTTTGCAATTTTTAAAGTCCTCTGTACCCTTAAAATTAGTAAACACACTTCGAGTAATTATTGATTATAGTCAATCTTGTAACCTAATAATTTTGTAGCTTTCTGTGAATTAACGTTAAATGCTACGCATTCCATAATCCATAAAAAAAATGAATATCTTAAAAAGTCTAAGAATTAAAAACACAATTGTTATTGGGATGAAATATATAAGTATGTTCTTTTATTTCATGTATTTAAAAAATTACAAGATCCAGAATTAGTATTTATAGAGGACTCCAAACTGCCAGACACTTGTGGAACAGAAAATTATGTTATAACAACTTATGCGCAGGATTAAAAATAAAATTATGCAACTAGAATGAATTTTTTTTTTGTCAAATTATACTTCAGATTGTAATAATTACCCTGAACATAAATAATTTGTACTTAAAGCATTTTTGTGTTTTTAAATACAAAGTTACATTAATCTAATACAAAATTTAAAAAAATTCCAGAGTATAATCATCTAAAAACATATTTTTTTGAACAATGAAAATGAAAATTTAGGTTCAGTTTATACAGACTAACATTAAACATATGTTTTGAAAATTCATGAAAAAATATTCAGAAGTGTTTGAGATATCCTGCATTTTATTTCTAAAAATGTCTTCAAAGTTTCGGAAACGCCGCTTCAGCTATTGAGCGGGTATAATTCTAAAAGTCATAACTTCTGTTCTAATTGGAATTTCAAGGAAAAAAGTGCTTCGAAATGTTCAGAAAAGAATGAAGTTTAATAACTAAAAAAAATAAAATTTTCTGAAATATTGAAGCTTTAAGAGTTCGAAGGTCCCTTAATTTCATTATACTTCAATCATCTTACCATCGTTAAACTTGTCGTTCATCATTTTCCCAAATAGATCATAATGTAATGGTATTATTTTGTGCGTCCCTCAAAAAAAAAAATAATATGCTCTCTAAAAGAAAACTATAATACTATACTCTTTTAGAAAACATGCTATCGTGCACCTGAGTCATGCATATCATTCTAATTATGCTTTAAAAATCGTAAACTGATAAATTATTCTGAAATAATTTTTCCTCTTAGATGATACATAAAAATATTCCAAAAGTTATGTACCAAAGTCATCCTGTATGTCAGTTCATCTGAACTATAAACACTAGGCTCTTCATTTCCAATACCGAACATTCTATATTAAACAGCAAAAACCTATAAATATTACATGGAAATACACATATATTTACGAGAGTGATTGCACGACAGACGGCAGTATAGACAGACATCGTGAATTCATAACCACTTTTCAACTACGTTGAGAAGTGTAATTAAATGCGAAAAAAGTTTTAAAAATAACAATTCGGGCTTTTCGAAGAAGGTAAATGGATTTATAGAAATTTATCTTCTCTAAAAAAAAGTCTTCTAACGTTTTTTTTTTTTTAATTGGTAAATCTTTGCTTCACATTGGCTTGAATTGCGTCTAGAAGAAAAATATCCCATTTGCAGTTTATTTTATTGCTATACGGAAAAAAAGTTAATACTTAAAGGCTAATAGTATGAACATAAATTCCTCTTCAGAATACAATCCGTTTGAAGGAGGTCTATTGTTAAACTGCATTTGAATTGTAAATATTCTGAGCTTAAGTAGTTTTGTCTTACATCTTAGAATTTTCTTTTTATATTATTAGCATCTTAGAAATTATTGTAAAACTTCATTATAATTTAATATTCAGTAAGTATGGAATATTTATTCCCATTTTTATACTGACAGAAGCTTCTGATATTTGAAAATAGGGGATAGATGTATGTATAGTTTATAGTATCCAAGTAAGAATGGATAACGTATTAAATTAAATTATTACTCATCACTATTCATTTCGTTTAATGTTAACACGTTGAGTGCTACGGTGACTGATACAGAAGCGCTGAAAAATTTACAATGTTTTAAGTAATTTTTAAGAAAGTATAATCCTGTAATAAGTAAAAGGTAAGTAAAAAAAAAAAAAAAAAATCAGTAATTACTTAAAACAATATATATATATATTTAGTTTTATATCATATTTTAGACGTCAGTCATCGGTGAATGACTCGTTTTAAACGGAAAATTCAGTGTTGGTCACCGGTGACTGACGTGGTTCTTAAGGTGTTAAATAACTTATTGATAACTATAAACTAGTGAAACATCTGTGTATCTGAAAATTGAAATAAAAAGTGCCAAAAGAAATAATTCAATTTGCAGAATATGCTATTGTTATAAAAATATAATATATTCTAATATAGAAGAGCGTATCATATAGAAATTTCTCTTTTTTTTATTTCAATGAATATACTTTATTATATCTACTATTTCTCTAAAAAAAAAACTTATTAGAACTAGATTTTTTGGCATCTGAAATACCTAAAATAAACATTAATACTTAGTGGCTCTTATTTTGAGGTGCTACATATCTCTTGGAATGCGATAACTTATAAGAAGATGTCTTGTTACGCTTCGTAACATTTGGAAGAATTCTAGACACGGTTATTTTTCCGTTATTTCGTAGGGATAAATTACGTTTATTAGCATCGTAAAAAATGTTGTTAAATTCCAATGTAATGTTTATTATACAAACTATGGAATGACTATTTTAATTATTATCTTAGAAAAAAGCATATAACTTTTCATAACAATTAGATAAGTAAATTTCCAATTGGAAACGCTTTAGAAATATAAAATGCATAAAAATGAAATAAAATACCAAGTATTAGTTGTTCATTACATATATAAAACTGCGAATGATTAAAATTAATTTTGTCATTTAAATATTATAGTTGAAAATCCGTATTACAAAAATGTCGGAAAACGAAAAAGAACAAAAAATAAGAAATACACGTTTGCTTTAGAAATGTAAAGTTGTAAAACGTATAACTAATAAATATTTAAAAAACTAGCAAATTTATTACTTTCTTCTATCTTTACAAGAAGAAAGTATTGATTTCACGAAAATTTTCGAATTCCAGTTTTCGACGGATTTACGCGTTTTATGAGTCAGAGATTCCAAAAAACATGTTTTTACAAAATGTCTGTCTGTGAGTCTGTCTGTGAGTCTGTCTGTCTGTCTGTCCGTCTGTCTGTCTGTATGTGACACAAATTTTGTGGGCGCTCTATCGCAAAAACTAATGCACGGAATTTCACAAAACTTCATATTTAGTTAGACCTTGATATAAACTGGAACTGATTAGTTTTGGGTGAAAATCACCCAACAGGTGGCGCGGCTATGCGGCATTTTTAACGATTTCTCCAATAGCTGTATCTCAAGAACTACTCCACGGATTTTCATAAAACTTCAGATTCAGTTATTCCAGGATATAGTTTGGTGCTGATTACTTTTTTGTGAAAATCGCCCAACAGGTGGCGCTGGTATGCTGCATTGTTCATGATTATCGCAATAGCTCTAACTCAAGGAAAAATGCACGAATTTTCATCAAACTTCAGATTCAGTTAGTCCCTGATATAGATTAGTGCTGCTTAATTTTTGGTGTAAATCGCCCAACAGGTGGCGCTGCTGTGCTGCATTTTTCACGATTTCCACAAGAGCTGTATCTCAAGAACTATTGCACGGATTTTCATCAAACTTCAGGTTTAGTTAGTCCTTGACATGAATTGATGTATAAATTAGTGCTGTTAAATTTTTGGTGTAAATCGCTCAACAGGTGGCGCTGCTATGCTGTATTTTTTGCGATTTCCGCAATAGCTTTATCTCAAGAAATAATGCTTGGATTTTCAAGAAACTTCAGATTCAGGTATACCTTGATATCGTTTAGTGCTGTTTACTTTTGGTGTAAATCGCTCAACAGGTGGCGCTGCTATGCTACATTTTTTTCAGAATTTCCGCTATAGCTCTATCTCAAGAACTAATGCACGAATTTTCATCAAACTTCAAATTCAGATATACTTTGATATGAATTGGTGCTAAATCGTTGTTATTTCTTGTACTATTTAAATGATTTAATTGACGTGATTTATATAGAAGAAAGTTTTGTGATGGCCACAACATACTAGTTTTTTAATTTAAAATGCTGTGTATGTAAAATTAAATTATATTTAAGTTGAAATAATGTCGTATTCAAATAAGTGGGTTTTTTTTTTTTTTTTTTTTTAGTGTCTGCGATTTACATAGGCATTTTTATATACAAAAATCATGTAGAGGTCATTTAAGAGAACTTAACTTTCTTCCGAACAAGAGAAGTCAATCTCAAAAACATCCTTACGTGTTCGTAGAAATGCTAAAAAATATTTTCACCCCTTTCTGCGGGACATCTTCAGTTTATTGTTGTTTGTCTTCATTGCCACCCATTTGGAGCAAGATTTTTCCTCTCTATTCCCTAAATTAAAATATTGGTGCCGTCTGTTGTAAATTGTGGCGTGCAACATGTCGTTGCAAATAACAGAATGTGCAGAAATCACTGAATTACAGTACTAATCTCATTATTTTCACGCACTAGTACATAATTTACATTATTATAATTTCTTCTCGACATCATTGAAATTTATCTGTTTTAGGGATTTACTGTTTAATCGGGATATTTATGTCAAATTTTTATTCAATCTAGTCTCCTTTTCACGCTGTATAACTCTTCTTCTACTTTTCGTTTAGTCATACCTATATATTTACCTTCTTTTCTCTCGCTATCATTGAACTTTTTATAATGTATCTCTGATATCTTTAACTGAATGTTTTTTTTTCTATTTCTGTTCTAATTAACTTGAATATTGAGAGTTACTGCATAATAGGCATACTTATTCCAAGTTCTATTTTTATTTTTATGGAGATTCCATTGATAAACGCAATTGGGATCCTATATTTCATATCTCTCTGAGCTGATTGCACTATGTATTTTGATATTACATTTTCAATTAATTTATTAATTGTCTCAATAGGATAGGTTGCTTTTCTGGCAATTTCATTGTTTTTGTTTATTTCTATATTTACAAAATATTCGGATGAACAGACTTTTAAAGCTCGGAGGCTGTATGTATTGATCGCTTCAATTTAAGTGGAAATGGCGATTTTGAATATTTGGAGATTAGATGAGCATATGTTTTCGGAAGACTATTATCTGTTCATTTATTCTGAACGTCTGGGAATGCTAGTTTGTTATCCTTCTCTAAATCAACTGTAAATTGCTTATTATGGTCATACACATTTTGTTACTCCAGGAAAAGGGGAAGCACAAAGAATTAGTTAGTATTTTTTAAAATATCGTCCACAGAAAGTACCCATGACATAAATATTTTTAAGGAGACATTCATAACATTATTTTTGAGTAAGCTCATTTTCCTTTCTGCTACTGTTTTAAAAATAGGAGTGCCAACGGGTGCGGCCTTTAATTGTTTATATACTTGATTATTAAATTATGAACTGTTTTTACTCAATATATGGTTCCTTGCCGTTTGTAATGCATTTCAGATATTTTCAAAGTTGCATAATACATCAGTTTTCATATTCATAAAAGTCCTTCCGGCCAGTGCCGGGAGGAAGAGGTAGCTTTCATATTCCTTATTTTAAAAAAGCCAACTTATATTATTCAAACACACGAAGCTCAATTAAGTGGAAACCGAATGTAGGAGATTCAATACTAATTTTTATCAATACTAAATCATTATGAATGAGAATTTCGCGAAATTAGTCAGCTTTATCCAAGCTGCTTTTATTTAAAGTAACTTATATTTGGATGCCAAATTCGGCGATTTCTTAAAGTGCCTGCCATTTTAAGACAACATGGTGGATGAGGCTAACCAGTGAACTTGGTCGAGACCTTAGTAATTGCTGTGCACATGCTAACTCACATCGGAATCGGTTGATATATACGAGTGCTGTCGCAGGCAAAAAATCAGATTTTTCAAAATGTCACCCACGTTAGAAATTGAAACTGCTATATCTCAGCCATTTTTTAAGATAAAGACAAACAAAAAATGCTCCTGAATCCTTATATCAAGGTCAAATACTTAAGAAAGAAACCTTTTTCAATTTATAATATTTTTGCACCTCACTTTAAATATATATATATATTTTTTAATTTAATGGCCGCCATTTTAAAACAAGATGGCTGATGAAGCTGGCCGGCGAACTTGGTCCAGATATTGATGTATACTATCCACATGCCTTCTTCCATCGAAATAGGCGAATACGTGTGGTATCGCGAGACAAATACAAGATCGTTTCAAAGTGTTAGCCATGATAGAAATTCAAAGTGCTATAATTCAACCACTTTTTAAGATATAAACAAAAGAACAAATTTTCAGAAACAAAAACTGCTCCAGAATCTTTGTATCAAGGCCAAACACATAAAAAAAATCTTTTTCATTTTCCAATTTTTTAATAACTCATTTTAAATTTTAAATTACATTTTTTTTAAAAATGGCAACCCTTTTGAAATAAGACGGCGAATGAAGCTGGGCAACGAACTCGGTCGAGACATTGGTATGTACTATGTACAGACCAAGTTACATCCAAATCGGTTCATAAATACGCATGATATCGCGTGACAAAAATCAGGTCGATTTAAAATGTCAGCTACAATAGAAATTCAAAATGCTATAACTCAGCCATTTTTTTAGATATAGACGAAACAAAATCTGTTCCGGAATCTTTGTATCAAGGTCAAACACATACAAAAAAAATCTTTTTCATTTTCCAATTTTTTGGTATCTCATTTTAAATTTAATTTTTTTTAAAATTTTTTTAAATGGCCGCCATTTTGAAACAAGATGGCGGATGAAGCTGTCCAACGAACTCGGTTGAGTTATTTGTATGTACTATGTACACAGCAAGGTACATCCAAATCGGTTCATAAATACGTCTGTTATCACGTGGCAAATATCAGGGCGTTTCAAAATGTCAGCCACACTAGAAATTCAAAATGCTATAACTCAGCCATTTTTTAAGGTATAGACGAAACAAAAACTGCTCCCGAATCTTTTTATCGAGGTCAAACTCATAAGAAAAAGATATTTTTCAATTTTCAATTTTTTGGTACCACATTTCAAATTTAAATTTTTCTTAAAATTTTAAATGGCCGCCATTTTTAAACAAAATAGCGGATGAAGCTCGCCACCGAACTCGGTCGAGACATTGGTCTGTACTATGTATAAACGAAGTTACATCCAAATCGGTTCATAAATACGCCTTTTATCGCGTGACAAATTTCAGGACGTTTCAAAATGTCAGCTTCGCTAGAAATCCAAAATGCTATAACTCAGCCATTTTTTAAGATATAGACGAAACAAAAACTGCTACGGAGTCTTTGTATAAAGGTCAAATACATAAGAAAAAAATATTTTTCCATTTTCAATTTTTTGGTACCACATTTCAAATTTTAATTTTTTTTTAAATTTTTAAATGGCCGCCATTTTTAAACAAAATGGCGTATGAAGCTGGCCAATGAACTCGGTCGGGACATTGGTATTTACTATGTACACACCGAATTACATCCATATCGGTTCATAAATACGAGAGTTACAGTGTGACATAGGTCAGATATATATATATATATATATTGATATATATATCAATTTTGAACGGAGAGTGGTTTCGGGGTCTGGGGGTCATGATCGATGAAAATATACCAAAATTTTTTGAAATCGCTTTCCTCCGAACGGCTGCAATAGGTAGCTTTTTGTAAAGAAAGCTACCTAATATCAGCCATTTCTTCAATATTTGTATGATGTGTACATATGTGGAACATCTAGACTTAACATAAGGTCAACAGCGTCGGTTTGTATTCAGAGATTTTTTTTGTCAGGATTTGCGTGTAAAAATTATTGATGCATACGATGGTGCTGGAAAGTTAGCAAAATGGTATTTTGAGTATACTTATAAGTCACAAAATGGGCTTGATCGTTTATTGACGATAATTCCCACTTTCATGGGATTTTTGTGGTCTTCCAGTTTTCACAATATTATGCGGGTGTACGGAGTGAAATTACTTTCCGTTGAATATTTAATACGTGATTTGTCACATTGCTAATTAAGCTGAGAGTGAAAAATGTCCAAGCCGGGAATCAAACCCAGAACCCTTCGAATAACGCTCCAAATGCCTACCATTTAAGCTACGAGGACGATACCCAACTTAGCTTATCTCACTGGTATATGTTGGTAAGGCTACAACTGTAGCATAAGATGGAGCAGTCTTCATGAGCACACAATCCATCGGCGAAACATGAGACGCAAATAAACTCAGCATAAGTGAATGCATATATAATTTTAATTAATTTTTAGCAGTGAAATTACGCGTAATTTCACTGCTAAAAATTAATTAAAATTATATACTTTTCGTTTTTTTTTTCTATCCTGGGGAAAGCTTTCATTTCGTTCTATTATCTATAGCTCCATAATCTTCACATAATTTGTGTTATCCATTATTGCGATTTTTCCTGTTTTATTCGTTTGCAGAAATATTAGGTTTCGTTTATTTTTAACGCATAAATCAAGCAAAACCACAAAAAATCCCTTTTTTACTAGAATACCCTTATAAACGAGCAGTTAGGCACACTGCTACAAATGCTACAACTGTTTTTTATCTATATAGTTCAAGAAAGCTATTTTCTTGAATCAACACTGGGGGACAGTTAATAGCACTTAATATAAATCATTATTAAAAAGCAGAAAAACCAACGTTTAAAATGCACAAATAACATATGAAAAGCAGCAAACAGCTGTTTCGAATCTACTAGCGAGATTCTTCTTCAGTGCAAAAGGAACAGCGTGCTAGAAAAAGCAAGGCTGAGCAAAATCCTAGACAGAGACGCGCTGGCTTTTATACCCTATGCGGGTGGCGAAGGCGCCGAAACAACCAATGAGAGAGAAGCAGTGGAAACGACTGGGTGGACAAGTAGCGACATCTACCGGAGAAGTAGAGAAAAGAAACCAAAAAAGGGGGAATTAAATTAACGCTTTCCAAATACTTGGAAAATCTGGAGTACTAGCGTTTTATACCCGCATAGGGTATAAAAGCCAGCGCGTCTCTGTCTAGGATTTTGCTCAGCCTTGCTTTTTCTAGCACGCTGTTCCTTTTGCACTGAAGAAGAATCTCGCTAGTAGATTCGAAACAGCTGTTTGCTGCTTTTCATATGTTATTTGTGCATTTTAAACGTTGGTTTTTCTGCTTTTTAATATTGTTGCACAAAGGCTTTATTTGCTATTTTTATATAAATCATTAGTTATATATATATATATATCTTGCTTTTACACAAAAATTCTCAAAAAACAAAATAAGAATCATTGGAATATCTCTAAAACTTCTCAATAGCCTGTTTACAGATATTACCTTTTTTTCAGACAATTTATGATATGTTGCATGCATTAATTTATATATTTATACAATGATGTAACAAAAAATTTATTACAGAGCATTCGAACATCAGCTATTGTTTTTTTATTGCAAATAAAAATTTAATTCACATGTTCTTTCACATTTTTTTTCTGTTCTTTATACCATATATAAATGTGTTACTGAAGGAGAATTTCATGAAAAAAATATTATTTTTAATGATGCAAAAAACAAAATGTTATACATTTACAATTTAACATTTTACATTTTACATTTTACATTTTTCTTCACCAAGAATGACTTTCTCTTAATATATATTTTAATTCATCGAACAAAATATGTACACAGATTACATGTAAAAGGAAAAAAAAACCAAAACAAATACAAACTCCATTATAAATTTCAGATTACATCAATGATGCAAAGATTAAAACAATTGCTAAAAATATACATATAAATAATAATAATAATAAAAGCTTTTATGAGAAATTTTGTTGACCTGCCAAAGCAGATAATTTCTAACGTGACCTTTTTCAAAGTAACTGTTTTTTCTAACTAGTGAGAAAGATAATAGAGCTTATTGCTTAGGTTGATGCATGATGAATTATTTGAGACTAGCTGCTGCTCTATATCTTAATTATGTGATATTAGTGAAATGACCTATGCTACTTTCAAATACTATAACAAAAAATATCACACAAACATTATAAAAAAAAATTTATTATAGAAAGTGGAAAAACAGCAAAAATGGCCAATGTGACATTCTTGGTGTCAGGTACCGAAATTCATTGAAAAAAGATTAAACATTTCCAATGGACTTTTTTAAGGATGTCTTGTAACTATTTTTGAGTCTAACATAATACAAAACCGCATAATATATATTGCTACAAAACTGTTTCTTATCCACGATTAGGGAGGTTTAGCCATAAAAGACAGCGATAAAATAGAATTATATCTATCGCTTAAAAAGAATTTTAAAATTTTTCATTTATTTATTAATCAACCCTTTTTAATTTTTTTACAATAATACACAATTAAATGGAATTCGCATATAAGAAAATTTTCTCATATACAGAAATAGTTCATAGATTCGATGTAAAGATAACCATATCACTGCTCTGTATAAGACTGAAATCTGTGTAATAGACATTTCTTTCGAACCCTGGTGATTTCATGATCACAAGTTTTGCTGCTTTTATTTCATATGTATTTCACAGAATTATTTAAATTCCTTTAATTTAATAGAAATATGATCCAGAAATTATTTTCTTATTTTAATAATTTCGAGCTTTGTTATATAATTTTAATATAATTAAATCTACGAAAATTTTATAGTTTCACGTTCCAAAAAGGACAACTTTAAAATTTGATAAAATTATTTTTTCTGTACAAAGAAGCTTGCTTGCACAGGTAATGTGTAAATTTGATTTTCCAATACTTTCTGCCAGTAGTGATAATAACGGTGTTTTTTAGAATATAATTGCTCGTTTTTACAAGAAAATGTTGAAAATAATTTAGAAAATTAAAAAATTTAAATGACATGCTTAAATAATTGTACTAATTAAACATTTATATATACTCACTGACTTTTTTATTTTCAAACTTGTATTTAAAAATCATATGTTGAATTATTATTTACTTTTCAACTACAACTTTTCTAAAAAGTTGTAGTTTAATTAATAAAATAGTTTTTATTTTTCTTTGGTCAAATATTCTTTTATTTCAAAGTGTAATTTACACGCAAGCGAAATTTTCTTAATTTTACGCACTGGTAATAGTTTTTAAATCGTAATTTTTAAGATTGTAAAAAAAAAAAAAAATACATGAATCGTGATTATCGAATCATCTTTTTGTCTTTCTATACAACGAATATTGGACATGTCTAAAAGTTCAGGTATTAAATATAGATGTTATTTACTTAACATTCACTATATGTTTTGAGAAAATACAGTAATATGTAATGACTGTAAATGATGCATATGATTTAAATCAATATTAGTACATACTGCAAAATGATATCTGGGGCATCCTCACAATATTTTAACGTTTATGTCCCTGAATAATAATTTTTATTTTAGTATATTTTCTTGTGTTTTTTTTTAATCTCATATACTGTGGAACATCCCATTGCATGATTGTATAACAATATTAACGAGATAAATAAGTTTTGGACGATATTGGGGGTCCAACTACCAGGAAACCTCCTATACCGTCCCGTGTCCCTCATGCTAATTTTTAAGTTTGGAGCTGTCTGTATAAAACTGTATCAATAAACATAATTCGATGTAATTTTTTCCGAAACTGGAACTATTGTTTTGTATAAATATGTAGCAAAAAAATAAACTGCACACACTTTTAGGGTTGTTATTATTTTTTAAACTCTGTCCTTCGGTTTTTATCCTTACCGTTCTCTTGCTAAACTTATACAGAAAATCACTTCAGATGCAGCCAGAGAATATTTTTCAAGTTTTTTTTTTTTTTTTTTTTTTTTTTTTTTTTTTTTTTTTCATGCAGAAGTATGCTAGAGAAAGAATGTCTAAAATTCTTTGACAGGAAATTTACTGCAAAATTTAAATCAGCATTTAAATATCAATGTCAAGATTGTGGCTTTATTGGTAATCTTGCCGTCCCCAATGCTTATTCCTGCACTTTTCGAGTTAAATTATTTTTTTTAAATTTAACCCAATGTAAGTAACTGTTTTCAAAAATCAATGAACATGGCTACCACTTAGTCTTAACATGATTTGCCTAAAATAGGTGGTAATTTTCCTTACCGTTCCATCCTTACCGTCCCTTTTTTTCCTATTTTGTCCCTTCTTTCCTATACCGTCCCTTCTTTAACACCCCTTTAAGACAATGTTATACCAAAATTTTGTACTAAAAATACTACATTGTTATTATTTCTTATTTGAATGTCCTGTGGGTACTATTCAAATTCATTATAAGTAAAAATTTAGAAGAAAATAAAAAGTTTTAGTGGTAAAATGGTAAGGAAAATTAAACTCGCAAGTTGAACATAAACCTTAGTTAAATAAAAACAATTTCAATGCTGACCATTTTTTCTTTATTATGAATCATTAAGGCATTCGTCTGTCAGATTAAAATGTTATTTTAGGAAGTTTAATTTCCCCAGATTTTTTTCCTGAAAGTCAAAAGATTGTCAGAATGCCCCATCTATGTTTTTATGTTGTTTCTCTTTCAAATACTATGATTGTTCATTTTCCATTTTTGAAGTATTTTTATTTCTCCATTACTAACGTATACATAACTTGAAAAAATAATAAGCATGTATAAGAAGATATTTAATAAATACCGTGATAAAGCGTATATAGGTGCCGGTTTTTCCCTTTCCAAAATCACACATTTTGAAAGTTTTTCCTCCAAAATATAATCTTTTGCCTGCCAGTTATACCTGCTTCATATAACATCTACGCCTGAAGTGATTTTTTCTATACCTCTGATCTATCGTAAGCCAGACTTTTTGACCACATATTCATTTGGCGTTGTTTAGCACGATAATATCAGTAGAAAGGAAATATCAGTACGATAATGTCAATAGGTATTCACAAATACCTACCACACAAACATATACATTTGTATTGCGGCGTATTTATAATGTAGCATGTGATTTTATTTTTATAGAAGCATAACGGGAAACGCTATACTATGTTCTAGAAAATGATACAAAAAAAAATAATAATAATACTCTTAAAATTTAAAAAAAAAATAATTATAAATTCATGATTATAAAATAATGTTTTTCTAGTCTTTTCTAGGGTAAAAAAACTGAACGTATTGCTATGCTACATCCCATTTGTATGCTTCTGTGATGACCATAGAAACGGCGTGAATATGTAAATTTTGTATAAGTAAAGTACGATGTTTTTTTTTTTTTTTTTTGGTCAAATTTGACAGTTAGTATTTAAAAAAATTATTCTTCAAGGAGCATTATAAAGATTATTTCCACGAAAAAGTTAAATATTTCCAACTCCAATGGTATTAGTTCCATTTTCACATGATTATTGTGTGCCACAACTTCTGTTGTGTGTGATATTTATTTTCCTCAGCGTTACATGTTATTTTTGTGAACATTTCTATATGGTTAATTTTTCCCTATAGTCCAGCAAAGTAAACATAAGTTTTACATTCTGAAAAGGTAATTTTAAATAATGAGTTCTTTCTAGAAAAAGAAATTTACCTACATTACATATAACATATGCTCTATCCTTTTTACGAAAAAAAAAAATGACCATTAAAAAGTTTATGTAATGAACAAACCATTGTATTAACATTATTTCTCTATTTCCTCTTTCATTATTGAATTATTATAATTAACATAGGAAATTTTATTGAAACATATGTATCGTAAAAGAAAAATATTTTTAGCTTTTCATTTGTCTACTCATGTAAATATTGTATGAACTGTTTAGAGTTGTTTTGATTATTTTCACAATTCCTTAAATAAATATGCAATTTATCCGTACATTTTGTTTTTATGTATTTAATAAACTTAAATATATTCCCATGTGAAATGCATAAATCCATTACCTTATTATGACAAGCATAATTAACGATTAATGCGAAAATCTGAAGCAAGTTTTGTTTTAGTTGTAATTAGCTCTATTATGTAATTATCAGATTGAAATTAATGAATGAAGTTATCTTTGTTATGCGGTAGAATTGATGAGATTTTTGTATTTTGATTATATATATATATATATATATATATATATATACATATTTTTTTTGAAAAGGAAAAGTTGTAGTATAGACAGTTTATAAAATTTTATATGAATATATACATTTACAAAGACTTCTTTAATTGAGAGCAACTTTACGAAGCAAGTAATACGGTTTAGAAAACAAACTCTTATTTTTATTAACTTTGAAACTACATGAAAAATTTGCCTAACAAAGACGAAAATCGCTAATTTTTACGCATTTTGTAAAGAAAAGGATTTTAAAGTTACATATTTTTTTTTGTTTAATATATATATATAATTACAATAGTTTAATAAATCGCAGATAAAGAAAATTTAATCGTAATTTACAAATGTGAAAAATGTATCCGCAGTAGTAGACAATGATTCAAATAGCAACAATATTACATGCTTTTTTATTTTATCAATAAATCTGATAAAAAGTAAATTACAAACCATAGTTAATAATTGATTTTTATTCCTCATTATTGTAAATGTTCTGCAAAAAATTATTTATTAAATTATATATTATAAAGGTGCAAATACATGCACATTTCCTGTAACAATTTTCAAAAGTTAAATATTTGAGAGGCCCTGTGTCAGTATTTATTTTTTAAAATAGAATGTTAAAAATATGTATTTAATACACATAAACGTGCAAAAAAACGTATATGTCTTTTCGCAAACATAAAAAGCCAGATATATTTTATGGTAAGAAAGAAACTTAATAGACAAATGTGAAAACTCTATTTATCCACGTTTATACAGGAATATTTTTTGTCTGTGTGTGCGCGTATGCATTTGTTTGTTTGAAAGTAATGTCTAGCGGAATCAATCACACTTAGAGGTCTTAACTTTGGTTCTGAATCCATGTATAGAAAAGCATATGTTCGATTATACCTGTGGCACGGATTTAAAAAAAAAATAATTTTATTTTTAATTAAACGTGACTTATCACGCATATTCCTCGATTTCCCATTTCCTCTGTCGATTTTGAACCATATTTAAAAGCAAACCAAATTTAAAATTTTTGCCCTATACAGTAAATTTTGCCCTCTGTACAAAATAAGCTATTGAAGCACATTATTATTAAAGCACAGTTTGGAATCTTCTTGATTTTTTTACGAGTCTCCATTTTTACGAACATGAGAAGCTTGTTTTTGAACGACCAATTTCGTTTTTTATATTTAATTCAGAAAATTTTATATCGTATAACCCTGTATGGCGAACAGTTTCACAAATCCATTAGAGCAATCGAAGAACGCGAAATAGTTACTTTAATTAAAGACATTAATACCATCGATGGTTTCTGTGAAATTCAGAGAATAAAAATATGAAAATCTTTCAGCGTTGGTTGCGAAGTAAAATTTTTTATAGCGAAAAACTATTATTTTGACGGCGCAAAAATTCCTCGAGGACGGGCGCTATTTTTGTGCGAGGAAAGAGGTGATTTGGAAATTTAAGATGATTAATAATCTAGAAGTACGACGTTTACCCAAGAACGCCTAAGTGTCTCCTCTCTCCGCAAGAAACACTTCTGAAATCAAAATTGATTTTAGATATATTTAAGGAATATTATATGGAGCCGGGCAGAGCAGACCAGCTTTGTTATTATACAATATAGCAAAAACAATTTTAGGAGCAACATTTCATAAATTTTCTATTATATAACGACAATTTTATCTAAATGAATGTTCTCGAGAAGTTTAAAAAGTCGATTTTTTTAATGCAGTGTTTCAAAAAATTTTCGCATAAAATATAAAATGAAGTTTCGTGAAAAGAGAAACACCAAAGTTGTAATAATATTTATTAGAATCAATTGATAAACATGAAAAAGTTAATTTTCCCATGTCGTACATTCTTGCCTATATTATTACTTAAACGAAAAATCTTATTACTTTGTTATATTTAGCATTATTATTTCATTTGGATTTATTAAGATTTGAGTGAATCATGAAAGATATTAGGAAAACACTTAAGAAAAATTAAGCGGAGCTTTAATACCGCATTGTACGTATAAAAATTTTTAGACGTATCAAATAATTCAAATGAAGATAAGAGGGCAATTTTAGTTTAACTTCATAATGATACATTGAATTAACCCATTTATGCTTATCATCCCAATTTTGGGACGTTTCGAATTTTAATAAAATGTTATAATTATCTTCGTCTTTACAACATGCAAATTGTATCAAGTAATTATCTATAATTGTCTTTATTAATTACCGAGAGATGACGGCATAAGATTGATATTTAATTGCTTAAATGAAGGCTTTTTGCGGTGTTTATGGATTTTTAATTTTTCAAGATAGCGAAATGTAAAAAGTAAGTTAACATGTATTTTTTGTATCAAGGATCCAAGTAAATAAGTCATACTCTTAGCTTGTAGACCCTTTAAAAAATATATATTTTTTAAAATTACGAAATTACATGTTCAAGCCTACTTTTTATGCATGTTTGTAACGTACAAAATATAGGGCACTAGGCTCAAATGGGTATATATTTCTATTATCCATTTATAAGACAGTTATTTGTGTAAAGTCCTTTACAATATGATTTTGAAATAAATTGTTATATAGCCTCAGATATAATTATTCTTAATTTATTATTAATAATATATAATGTTATTAGTCTCCGTAAAGATATAAATATATTTTTAATAGTTCATAAAAATACTAATTATAGTATATAATACACCCTTTAAAAGCTTAATTTATATAAAAGTAGACAAAACATATAATTATGCATTTTTCACATATGGATATTCCCGTATTTAGTACGTTTACATTTTATCAAATAAATACAAAAAATATTTCAGCCTAATTTTTTTTTGTATTTTTCCAGTTCATTTTGATTTAATTTAAAGTGATTTTACCAAACAATTTGAGGAAACAAAAATTCAGGCATAAATGGGTTAATGAAATATTTCTTCATATGTTTCAAATTAAGGAATTGCATTGCACTATACTTCTTCATAAGTTTTGTAACACTCAAAGAGTGGGAAAGTAAAGATGTGCAATGTTGCAACTTAGCTACATTTTTTAATTAACACGTTCACGCCGGCGCGGTGGCTCACACTCGACTGTCTCAGAGTTGTCAAGTCTCCGGCTTTTTGCACACCACTATTATTTTAGAGAAAATGTTGGTCCTTTAAATCGCCCAATTGTTCTACTTTAATAGAACAACATTTTCTGTATTAAAATACTGGTATCCAAATAGCTGGAGATTTGGCAACTCTGCGACAGTCGAGTGTGACCCCCCGCGCCGGCGTGAACGTGTTAAGATAACTGGAATGCGCACACTTTATTGAAAAAAAAAAAACAGTATTTGCCATGTTTAATATCAGATTAAATAAATATAATTTTACTATTTAAAAAAAAAAAACTGTAAATATCAAGCAATCTGAAATTTGAAAAATGTACTAGACAGGGAACATTATTCGTGCGCTAAATTTTAAATTTCACTGTCCAATGTAAATGTAAATTGTATAAATAAACACTTCCACTGACAAGGAAATTTGTAATATTTCAGAAAATTATATCGAATTAAAAGGTAGTTAAACCAGATTCTCCGAAGAATTTATAAGCAGTTCTAAAATCATTACTTAACTTAATTATGTGCAGCGTTTGATGCAATTTCTTAACATTATGTTGATAAAATAGAATATTAATTTACATTCAAAAGAAAATTTGCGTCCTAAATGTTTCCAAGATAAGGAAGTTATTTAAAAGCTTATTTTCATTCCGATACGAAAAACAATAAGCTCTTAAATGAGCAACCTCAATTTGATGATTATTGTTTAAACGTACTTGTTTCCAACGTCATCTGAATTTATTAAGTTGCCGTTTTGAATCAACATATGGTAATTAAGTGCGTGAATAATTAAGTACAGATTTCTATTTCGTATGGATATTTTTACATTCTATTTTAAGAATATTAAGCAGCAATGAGATATTTAAGAGTATATTATAATTAGAAACCATCTCGTCAGATTTTTCTGTTAATTGAATGTTATATCAGTGGATGGTTTACAGTCTAATTTTATAATATCATTACGTTAAATTAATTTTATCAATCGCCATACATATTTATTTATGATGATGTATTTTTATAAGCGTAATAATAAAAGAATTTCGTCCTTTTACCTTAGTTACGTCATTCGAAATTTTTACAATCGTTACCTTTTTTACCTGTATTTTAATAATATCTTAAAAACCTTTATATTTTAATCCACTGATTTTAATTCAGCGCATTCTTTTATTTCTTATTCTGAAAAACTTAATATGTTAATAGCTGCACTTATTTGTAAAAACCAGCTAATTTATTTTATTCTTTCATATTTTGAGACGTTAAGTTATTTTTTTCCCAAGGTTTATTAATACCATTTTTTAAACTAAATTAATTTGATTTCTTATGAGTTTTTGTGAGAGCTTTCGCGCGCTTGTCTGTTTCCTTCTTAAAACTTCCGCCGTTAGGTAAAGAATCCTGACTCAACGTCACGATTCCATGGATTTTAGGCCTCTCCATCCCGTTCCCTTCTCTCTTCTCTGGATTTGCTCGTTACCGTTTAACCATACGCGTTCTTTCTAATACTTATACGCTTGCATTGACTTGAGAGAGTGGATTTTGTACGATTTATGTCTTGCTTGAAAAACCCCTGTCACCTGGAGAGCTGCTTTTCTGCTATTTCGTCATGCTGTTCTGCTGTTCTGCATCTATAAATTTATTTTTAAGACGTGACAACGACCCGAGCATGGGTAACTAAATTACTGGCGGAATTAGTGCGTTCTAGAGGTAATTTAATAAAGTATTTGATGAATAATACGACTTCTGTTATTATCTCTTGGAAAACGCCCAAGTGATTACGATCTGATCTTCCACTCCTCCCATGATATACGACTGCTAAACATTGAATTTTCGGTTGCTAATACATAACGAGTGTATTGTCGTTGCTTATTCTCGACATTTTTTATCATACAATTGAAAGCATATCCCACATATCGTCAAATATATGTTTTGAAATAGAAAAACAATGGAAAAGCAAAAGATTTTCTCGTATTAAACTGCTGAAGTTTTTTTTTTCTCTATCACTCTACTTTCATATAAAGACAGTGTTTGTGCCCGGAGAAAACCCTATAAATACATTCTAAATATCTATATTACTTATGAATATATTACTTAAACATCCGTTTTGTGTCTCTAGAAAGAAAACAAGAAACCTTAAAATGAACCTCCCAAATTGATTTAAAAATATTTAATCATATTTAATCATGCGCCAGTAGATTATATTAAATCAGCGTATGGCGACTGCATAATAAAATTAATCCCGTAAAATACACAGTATTATTTCGTTTGGGTATTTAATGACTTCTTTAATGAAATTTACACATCAACGATAGACATGGGAATACCTTGTAATTTAAAATTGTTTCATCATATGGTTTAACTAAATAAGGGGGACTTTACTGGGGGGGGGGGGGGTGCTGTAGATTAGTTTTTATTATCACTTCAAATTAAGTGAAATAATCCACCAAATGTTGTTATGCATAAAAATAAAATTGAAAAAAAATCTTTAGGGATCAGTTTTTTTTAAAGAAGAACAGAGCAACATTGAGAGGCTTTCTAGTTGTTTAGAACATAACCCCTGGTTACATCTTGTTAATTGTAAACCATTGGAATAGGCAGTATAATTGAAAATTTCAAGCAAAGTAAATGTTAAAGTAATTAATTCAAGGTAATAGAAAATTGTAGCATATTTCAATGTATTAGGGTTGAAGATACAGGATAGCTCTAGTTATGAAAACTGCTAAAATCCTAGTTTAAAAATCTTTTTAAATTTAAAAAGAGTGAGATAACTTTTAAAATTAAATATTTACGGTACAGTTAAAAAAGAACAGTAATACTCCGTTCATTTCCATACAATTAAAACTCAACCATAGCAGATTCAGAAATGAATTATGTACAAAGCATTTTAAAAACTGTTAAGTGATGCATTACAGTATAAAATTAAAGCCCAATATTTCACAATTTTTTTGGCAATATTTAATATCACAACATACAAGAAACTGCACATTCTAAGTGTTTCAGACTAATGTACCAATATAAATGTATGTTTAAATTGTTCTGGTATGAGAACAATAAACCTCTAAATGTACCGACTAAAATGAATAATTATGTTGAAAGCATACTTGTTTAGAGCGTCCGTGGAATGTATTAAATCAGCGTTTTGAGCCTACATAAATTATTTATGCGTGTAATCTATACATTATTATTTTGTTTGTATAATTTGGGGTTTACCGCGGAAAAGTAAGTAGAAATCAAGGATTTCAGACAATATAATAATTAGAAGCAGTTTAATCAACTGTTTTAAAGAAATAATTGTTTGATAGTATATGGTGACATGTTTTGTTAAATTTTATAATATTACTTTTAAATTAATTGAAATAATTCACAATATTTTTATACTTATAGAACTAAATTATAATATACTTATTTAGACGTTAGTTTTGTAATATGAAACCAAACGCGAAATTTTTCGTATGGAAAGTATTAAAATCAATGGTATAATAAAGATCTCTAAATTTATAAGATATTCATTATTAATTCTGTAACTATAGTAAAAGCATTATTTAAATTATTATGTGGTTGAATAGTTGTTATTGTGTTATTACAGTGTAGTTGTTATTGCAGTAAGTAAGTAAGCACCCACCCTGGGAACCCGCTTTTGGCATATGGTTAGGTGTAACCCGCAAGACCAGGGCAGGGAAAAGTTTTACTACCTGCAGAACCCCTTCAATGATTTTTTTTTTCAGTTTAGGAGAAATAACAATGTTAGATATATGACAATTATTGACAGTGTGTGCAATAAATATTTACAGATGACCCCTATAATTACATTTGAGACAAATATTCATTATTATAACATATAAATGTGCATAATTTTTAGAATTTGATATTAAACTTTTTTGATCACAATTACCTACATATTTACAACACTTTTATGTTATTTTCAGGATACACAATACTAACATCAATTTAAACCATGGACAAATGTGATATTTTCAACACTTAAAGCTATTTTCAAGGTATATGCTGCAAAATTATTTGTAACTTTATACTAAAAATAAGTATTAAGGTACAAGATGCAAATAATAATTAATATTATGCACTATTATGAAATTATAAGTAATTGTAGATAATAATAATTTACAAATTTACAATACAATGATACTATGTTTGAGATATTATGTAAGATACATGATGCAAAAATTATTTTTAAATCTACACTAAAAATTTAGTATTAAGATACAAGTTGCGAACAATAATTAATATTATGCACTATTATAAATGTATAAGAAATTGTGTATAATAGTTATATCTAAATTTACAACACAATAATACTCCAATAATAATTAAGAATCTGTACTGGAATAATGAAAGTTGCTATTTACACTTTGTGCAAATAATTGGTATTTGAAGATGACTCAGTCGAAGAAAACTTGCCAGGAGTATAAATTAATTACATTTTATATAAAATATGACCACGCCGAGACGAATACCCCAGACCACAGCCAGAACTAAGTTTGGAAAAGTTAAATAATATAGAATTAAGCTAGAAATTTATAATTTATAAATGAGTAAATACTGTTGAGAATGTTATAGTTTTCATATAACTTTTTGAGCTGAATGGGATCATTAATAATCTTAAGAATATCTGCGAAGATTGGGGGTCCTGTTCGCTTGAATTTAAATTTCATAAATTTGCATTTGCCAAATAGATAATGTAGTGGGTCTCCTCGGACACCACACTTGCAGAGATCGTTATCTTTCTTGTTTATGCGATGAAGAAAAGATGGAAAGCTACCGCAGCCCGTTAGGAAATAAATGCAAACTTTGTCGTTAACAATTAGCTTTTGTTGAACCTTTGGCACAATCTGATGCGTAAATCGGCCGCTCCCTGAGTGTTCCCAGTTGTGCTGCCACCTATCCAGTAATTGTGAATTGATGCATTTTAATAAATATGATCGAGGTAATCTCATACTCCGATCTACTGGAAGGTTGCAGTACTGAGCAGCGTCATTCGCTAGCTTGTCCGCCAGTTCATTTCCTGCTATTCCAATATGACCTTTAATCCAAGTTAAGTAAATTAATTTATTTTGATGTTTTTTAATTTGAATTTGAATGTTATAGATATCGGGATTTGTTGGGAATAATTTAAGTAATGCTTTAATTGCCGATTGGCTGTAAACACATTAAAGTAAATATCATATATATTAAAACAGAAAGTTATTTTGTAAGTAATGATTTTTCGGGCATATGTGAATACGCGAACTCTTCGAACTCCAATGGAAATTCAGTGAATTTCCTGTTTAGATACAGGAAGTGTTCCTGATTCGTACGAATCACGATTCATTCATTCTCGTTTGCAAAATGCACGCGCGTTGCTTTATCTTGCCTAAAACTGTAATTGCTGCTTTAAAAAAGTAAGTTATGTATTTTATTTATTCAGTATCCACTTCGATCAGTTATTATTTTGTTCATTTTAATATATATAGTGAGTCTTAGGATTATTTAGTTGAGTAATATGGCTCTAGTATACCACGATGTTCGCGTAATCGTAGCGAATAGAAATTGCTTATTTAGGGTGCTGTCTGTTTTTTTAAATGGTACAGAAGAGTGCAACCATGAGAATTAAAAAATACTACAATTTCTGAACATGTTGGTCATGGTAAGCATCTGATAGTAGGACATGATAAAAGCTCATAACAAAATCGATCGGTACTCTGTTTTGTACTGAAATTAGCTCACGTTTTTCAGATATTTTTTGATGCGTCGTTCTATAGCATTTTACATATTGATTACATTTAATTAAATTAGAATGTATTATATAAAAAATGCCCCTCTAAAGAAGCTAATATAACGAAGAAAATTTTGTAATGTCGTCTGAAACAGCACGTCGAGACTGAATTTTTATTGTTTTAACTCTTAACTTTTTTCCATGAGCATAACACTGTTTATTTTGTTTTTTAGACGGAGATAATATATTTTTTTTTAAATCTTTGCATAGCACTTTTTATTTTGTTCTTTCAGTTTTCGTTTTTAGTCTCTTTTTTTTAAAGTAATACCTTATTGTGACCTTCATGTCCACTTTCATCATATAATAAATTTACTTTATTTTGCCTCTAGTATTTACAGAAACATTTGTAACATTGTCATTTTGAGAATCAATATTAGTGACAAAAACATTAAAAATTGTGTGCGCACATGCGAATAATGATCTTCTGTACTATATACAAACAAAGTCAAAGTGCCCTAAATAAGCAATTTCTGTCCACTATAATTTCACGAAAATTGTACAATGCTAAATCTATATTACCCAACTACATAAATCTAGGTCTCGCTAAAATTAACAAAATAATAAGAGATCAAAATGGACACCTAATAAATAACTTACTTTTTCAAAGCTGTAGTTACAGAAAAAAACTGATTTTAAATCTGCAGCCGCTAAAAATACTGATTTCAAAGCTGCAGCTACAAAATATACCTATTTTTTTAGAAACTTTATCAAATGAAACAAAAGGGTTGCCATATATAAATGAAAACAAGGGGTAAAAGTCTTTGCTGTTTATTTATTTACATTTTTTTCTGAATTATGTTTTCGGGTGGTGTATAAACGTTTAAGATATAACTGTTTGAATGTATAATTATTATTTTTACTAAAACATAATTAATAAGCCCATAAAACAATATTTAAAGTACAGATAAATGTAGAGTTAAAATTAATTTGAAGACAACAGTATTTTTGCACTAGGTCAAATTGGCAGAGTGGCACCCAGTGGCCACTTTTGAATATTTTATCACCCAGTGATTTGATAGATGACCCCAGTGGCCCTTTACTGCTCTATGCTTATATGCTCATTTTGTTAATTTTTACTGGAATATATCAGTCGGTCATGTGAAATTTGTCGATTTCCCACAAGAAACAAATGCGAAATTAGCTGATCGATTGCCGGAGAAACAACTTAAAATTAGTTTATTCATTGCAGTAAAAAACATGAAATTTTTTAATTGGGCATCGAAAAAAGAACTTTAATTTGGTCAGTTAGTGACAATTGGAAATGACAAGATTTGCCAATCAAACAAAATAGCCAATACACAAATTTTCCGCTTTGTCACACAGACCATTTAAAGATTAATTTCCTTAATTTTTGGACAGTTTACAGACTAATCTCGCAATATTTTGCAACGACCGATAAAAGAATTTTCCGATTTTTTCAGTTAATCAATTGACAAATTTAGCGTTTTTTTTTTTTTTTTTTTTTTTTTTTTTTTTTTTTTTTTTTTTTTACGGAGCAGAGGAAGAATGTTGCAACTTTTTCCCCCGCAGTCGATGAGTTTGGCAATATTTCCCAACTACCGATTGGTGATTTATTTTTTACGTTACCGATCAAGGAATATCATGATTTTTCACCAACGACCGAGTGTAAATTTTAGTATTTTCCCCCAGCGACTGATTGACAAATTTTGCGATTTTTGAAGTGATGAACGTACAAATTTCTCGATTTTTTTTATTTTTGACAAACAAAAGAAGAATGTTACAACATTTTTTCTGCACTCGATAAATTTTGTGATATTTTCCTTCTACCAATTGGTGATTTTTGCTTTATTTTTTAGATGAGCGATCGAAGAATTTTATGAATTCTCTCACGACCCACTATCGAATTTAGCGTTTTCCTCTGCGGCTGATTGACGATATTTTTATTTTTTAGGCGACAGCAGAACAAATTTTGCGATATTTTCTGACGATCGAAAGAAGTATATTACAATTTTTTTCCTGCAATTGGTGAATTTTGCGATGTTTTCCTTCTAACTAGTTGCCAATTTTTTGAGCGATTGAAGAATTTTATGGTTTTTCCCCTGCGGTTGATCGACAATTTTTGAGATTCTTCAGGCGATTGATGGACATATTTCTTGATTTTTTGTTTTCACGAATGAAGGTAGAACGTTGTAACCTTTTACCCGCAATCGATGCATTTTGTGATATTTTTCGTCTCCCGATTAGTGGTTTTTGTGTTTTCTTTACGTGACCGATCTAAGAATATCCTAATTTTCTTCACATGACCAACTATCGATTTTAGGATTCTCCCATGCGACGGATAAGACAATGTTCTGCTTTTCAGGCGATGGATCGACGAATTTCGCGACTTTTTCGGACGAACAAAGTTAGAATGTTACAAACTTTTCCCCCGCAATCGATGAATTTTGCAATAGTGAAAAAATTGCCTTGAAAAAAGTTGCACATTTATCTACCTTTTTAATTTCGTCGTTACTTACCATGAATAATGTTTTAATACTTTTCTTCACATTTCATACAATTAAATAATATTCAAATAATTATTTATATTGAAATTGATTCTATTTCTTAATTATACCAAATTAATCGTAATCAGGTTTTTTGTATGACTATCAACAAAGTACAAGGGCAAACTTGATATTAATTTACACTCGAGTGTTTTTAGATATGTATCCAGTTTACTATGTAGCAATGTATTTTGTGTGTTCATTCAAGAACTTACAGATTCAAACACTATCAAAAAGTAACAAAACACTGTATGTAGTATACAAAGGAGGACAAACAATAAATTTTAGTACATAATAAATGGTGAAGTGCGAGTATTTCTTGCGCACAGAGGGTTCCGTACAATAATATATGAATTAGTAAGTGTATTATTAAAAAATACCGTTGTTAAAAGAATAATAAGACTTTGTAAAAACTATACAACGTAGGGTTGGGTTTTGTATAGTATACAAGGTGCAAAGGAAAGTCTCTTTAACCTGAAAATACTTGCGAATGGAAAGAGCTACAGCTATAAAAGTGAGGTAACGGTACAGTAAAGCGACTAATACCGCATACGAAAACAGCCGCCCTAGTGGCGAAATTTGGAAGATAGCCATTGCAAATCGAAAACGAAAACAGATAGAGCAAATTTTCCAATTAGAAAGTTTTAGAGCATCAATTAGTACGAAACGACATTTGGACTACACGGATAAGATAAATCGTCGCCTGCATACCCAAAAATGTCCGAAATCGATGAGCGACGATTCTACTTTGCCTATTCACATTCCGGAAATGTAGCAGTGCACAATTGCAGATTGTGACGTTGTACTGTGCTGTAATGTCTTTAAAGATTTAATTTCTAATGCATTTAAAATTTTGAAATAACCCTTTCAAGACCGGAAGAATTCTGTTCGTAAACTGATGGAATAATTGACTGACACCAGAATATTCAAACGAATTTCTCAGAAAACAAAAACCCGCTAATTTGCACTTTCATTACAAAAAAAAAAAAAAAAAAAAAAAAAAAAAAAAAAAAAAAAAATATTAAAATATTCTTGGGGCCATTTGTTAGTTTTGGAATTAAAATTAGATGGCTAGACCGTCTAGCCACCGCCCTTGAAAGGGTTAAATCTATGTCGTCGTATTGAAGAGGCTTGTAATAGACGTTCCATGCAGAGAAATGTGCATGCAGAATTACTCTCACGAATACAAACGTGTGTCGTGAGCAATGGCGAAATTTTCGAACATACTGAATATTAACTTTTTATCACTGTGAGACAGTTTGTCTTTTTTTTGTGTGCGTGAGATGTTATCAAAATGTATTGGGATAAGTACATATTTTTAGCATAAATTGTACGTATTTCTTCATACTTCTGATTATTCCCTTCAAATGCTTACACAAAATAGAGTGCATTGATTTCGGACATTTTCGAATAAACAGTCGAAGATTTATCTTATCCAGGTAAACCAAATGTCGTATTGAATTATTAATTGATGCTCTAAAACTTTCTATTTGGAAATTTTGCTCTATCTCTTTTGGTTTTCGAATTGCAGTGGCTATCTTCCAAATTTCGCCACTAGGGGGCGCTGCTGACGTTTACATTAAATTGGCCGTAGTCGCTTTACTGTACTGTTCTCTCACTTGCATAGCTGTAGCTCTCTCCGTTCACAAGTATTTTCAGATTAAAGGGACTTTCATTTGCACCCTGGATACTAGAAAAGTATAAATGGATATATCATGAAAGTTCAAAGATATATGGAACCGAAATAATAGCAAATATAGCTATTCTATATATTTTTTATTCGATATAGGTTTCTAGTTAACCTTTAAAGACATAGTAGGTGTATTGAGAGAGCCACTCAATGGAAAGTCGCGATTCCCATAGTATTTATGTGATTATTTCTCATTGAATTTGTCTGTTTTTAACAATTTGACGTTTATTGCATTTATACTGCTACTGGGCATTAAATTATATACATATATCTTTAAAATTTGTTATCTAGGCTTTAAAAGCCGATGGAGCATAGAGTCCGCCGTCCCTGTCATTACGTATGTCAAAACCGTCCGTGTCTTTAAGGATTAATACCTCAGCTGATTACCGACGATTTTTTTTCGAAATTCATGATCAAAAATGCTTTTATATTCTGCTACGATAGTTACCTCCAGCTCTGCTCAACACTTTTGCTGAAGCCCGTAAATCGAAATTTGAGTGTAACGGAAAAATACAATTTTCTCAAAAACTATGTGACCTAGGGTAATTGCTATAATTTTCCTGCAAGGTTTAAATCAATGTCCACTACCTCTAGTTTTTTAATAATTTTAGTTTCAATTGATTCGGAATAAGATGGTGGGTAACATATTTTTGCACTACATTTTACACCATAACTTTGAAAATATAATACCTGAAATTAAATGAAAAATGTTTTTGATTTCAGCATTACGAAAGCTTTCACACGATACCCCACACGATATACAAAGAAAAGATTTTTTTAAGTAACTTAATTAGCCCCTCTACATTTTTCCTAAATATATTTATGAATATTTATTAATCTGTAAATATGTGGGTGCATAGTCTTTATTACTTCTCCCAATTTGAACTTTCCACGTTGCATAATTTGCTAGTAAAAGGGCTGTGACAGACAGACAGACACAGGTGTGCTCTTATAATGGTTCCGTTTTTACTTTTTAAGTACGGAACCCCAATAAAAGAACATTAATCTGCACTGTTTTTTTATTATTATATATACTTTAAAATGTGAGTGCACATATGTGTGCGCAAGTGTTTCTTTTTAAATTATTAAAAATTACTATTCTGTATTTATCAGAGTTCACTACACCTGGCCAAAACAGCACTCAGTACAATATTATTGAAAAAAAATATTTAAAACATAATAAAATTAATTAAGAAATATTTTTAAAAATATATTTTTTATATATTGCAATCAATAATTATAAGTAAAAAAAATTGATTTGTGTTATGTGATAAAAATAAATAGTGTATGTATATATTTATTCATGTAAGCATTCTGTGTTTTCTGTAGTACAAATCCCTAAGTACTTCAATTCAAAGAACCTAAAAGCGCTTTTTCATTAAACTGATATGTTATATAATCCTTTATTTAACATTAGTGCACACATTATGGATTCATATGCACTACTTGCTTTACCACCTACCAATTCTGATAATAATTTTATCATTGTAGTATATATGAATGCATTTCATATGAAATTAGTAACAAATGACAGATTTATTGATGTTATTTATTATGTTAGTATATTGAAAAGCATCTGATAAGAGAAATTCTATGAAGCATTCTGAATGTGTAACTCTGTCAATTGCCGGTCATTCGCCTAAATTTAAAATGCACGGTTTCTTTTTATTGTTAGTAATTATTCTTATAAAAAAATTAAACGTTTTAGCGGTAAATAGACCTTTTTTTTTCATTAGTCCCACAAAGTTGTTTGTCGTCAAATTTTGACGGGTTCAATCTAGTATAATTTAAAATTACAGATTTTTTGTTATCTAACTCGGGAGTGTGACATTACAACATTACGTCCAACAGAGATTTAAATGAATTCGTTCACTGTGTTTCTAGTGGACAATTAACAATAAGTAAATTAAATTTAAAAAATGGGAAAACCCGACTGTGTAAAAGGCAAACCAATTAATTATTTCTCATCAACGTGAAACTATTTTTTTTATATTACTTACCTATTTTTTTATTTATTTGTATTGATGACTTTTAAGTTGTGTTTAATTGCTAGTTCATAACTATAAACACTGTTTTGATGAAGCCTATAGATGTCTATGATGGTTAGAGTTGCAGTAAAGCTAGTGATCCTACCTACAAATCTTCCAGGTTATATACTATTTAAAAGGAGTTTCTGACTGTAAAATAGTCAATGAAACATCGTCTTCATTTTGAAAGACCTATCCAATGATATGCCACTCCATATGGTGCGTAAATTGTTTTTCGTCTCTACCGCCATTTTGTATTTTACGGCCGCCATTTTGAATTTATAAACACAAAACGTAGTCTATAACCATCAAACGGTTAAGACGAATCGATAGAGACCTTATTCATTAAAATCCATCCAGACATTGGGATGTTTCGAGGGTATAAAGACATTAACGTACCCAAATATGCGTGAAATACATAACCCTTCTTGGCAGTCGGGTAAAAACAGACACATATGTAATGTTTTCCTAACAAAATAAAAAAAAAATCATTCATTAAAGGGTTATGTGACCTCAATTATGAATCTGTAAACACTATTTCTTTTCAAACTAATAAATTTATTGTAATGTCTATTTATGTCTCTAGATACAAAACAATAAGCTTCAAAATGCTCTCCCTGAACTAATTACTGTTTCAGCATGCTTATTTGGGCTGTCGGTGGAATACATTAAATCAGCGTTTTGAGACTGCATAACATAATTAAGTATTAAAATTCACATTATTATGTTGTCTGGGCATTATAAGATGTTTCTAAGGAAAATTGAGGAGCAACGGACTATTTAATTGTAAATAATAAATGATTAAAATAAAATTTCATCAGATTGTTTAACTAAGTGAGTGGTAGCTTATTGTATAATTTTTAGTTTCTTTTTATAAGAGCACTTTAAATTCATAAAATTAATTAACCATATTACCATACATTTCTAATTGTAGAAACATTGCAATATGTATTTTTATACACCTGTTTTATAATAATATATGATATAAATTAAAAAAAAAAACGATACACATGTGATGAATTGGAAAGTTCATTGTAAAGCAAATTTTTTTTATCGATTTTAAAAGTCGTAATTTTTTTTATTAATAATTTAAGAAGCTCAAACGAAATTTACTTAAGGAGTATGCATTACTCATTTTAAAACCGTCATATCCTGAACAGATATATGCGATTTATAATGCCTAATGTTGCTAAATTAAAAAAATAACGATTTTGTCTATAAGCCTTTATACGTGATCATGTAGTTTGGTTTTATATTATCAATTTAAATTAAGTGAGATAATTCACGAAATGTTTCTATGTATAAAAACAAATTTGAATAGAATCTTTAGAAATCAGCTTTGAAACATGAACGGAGTGTGCGATAATCTTTAAAAATAAGGTAAACATTTCCAGTCAAATAAAAAATTATATTAATTCTCTGCACATTTCCTTTCAATAAAAACAAAGTCAAACGCATTGAGAAATCATTTAAGTACTAAGTATTTTAAAAACTGTTGTTTAATACATTAATGTGTACTATCAAATGCCAATTTATAGTTCTTTGTTGGTATTTAACAGCACATCAAATAATAAACTGTAAATTCTAAGAGTTTCGCAGTAATATACCAACATAAATGTCTGTTTAAATTGTTCTGGATTGAGAACAATAAAGCTCCATATGTAACAAAATGACTAATAATGGTTGAAAGTATACTTGTTTGGAATTTCAGTGGAATATATTATATCAGCGTTTAGGGACTGTATAATTTAATTAACAATATCACCTATATATTATTGTTTCGTCTGGATAATTAGCATTTTCCATGTAAAAGTTTGCAGCAAAGAACTAATTAAAAGTATACTGTAACTAGAAGTAGTTTAGTAATATGATTTAAAGAAACATTTCACTAGTAGTTTATTGCATAATATTTTTATAATATGTTTTATAAAAAGTTTTATAATATTACTTTTAAATTAAATGAAATAATTCACAATATGTTTCTACTTATAGCAGCAAAATGTAATATATTTATTTAGACATTAGTTTTAGAGTATGACGCAAAAAAGAAACAAAGTTTTTCGTACGGACAATATTTAAAATCAATGGTATTATAAACATAATAAATGGAATTTAAAAATTGTAACTGTACAATATTAATCATATCAAACTCATCCAAGAAATATGTGTACTATTTATTAAACTCTCTTGTCTGTACTAAAGTGTTGTTTTATTATTTAATACTATGTTTATAATATAGAACATTAAATGATATCAAGTAAAAAACTGAAAATACTATGTTTTCAAACTAATAAATTTACTTAAATGTATATTTCTGCAACTGGATACAAAACAATAATCATCAAAATGCTCTTCTTAAACTGACTAATTACTGTTTAAGCATGCATATTTGGAGTGTCGGTGGAATACATTAAATCAGCGTTTTGAGACTGCATAACATAATTAGGCAGTAAACATCACATTGTTATTTTGTCTGGATATTGTACGATGTTCCTAAGGAAAATTAAGCAGCAACGAGAGATTTAAATATGCATAATTATTAGAATAAAAATTCATTAGACGGTTTAACTAACAGAGTGGTAGCTTAGTGCATGATTTGTAGAATCTTTTATAAGAGCTCTTTTAACTTGATTAAAATAATTCATCCTTTTAACATATATTTCTAATTGTAGAAAATGTTGCAATATGTATTTTTATACACTCTTTTTAATATAAAAAACAAATAAAAATAAAAAAAAATCCATTTACCTGTAATCAATTTCTAAGTTAATTCTAAACTAAATAATTCCCTCTGATTTAAATGTTGTTTTTTTCTGCATAATAATATAAGATGTTCACAAGAAATTTACCCAGTAGGGTGGGTCGAAAAAAATAACTTTTTAATTTGAGGAACGCTTTAGTGCGCAAAAGCTGCCTATTGTAATAAGAAGAAAAACGGAATATTTTTTTTTTAAATAGGTTAACATCTTCCTTTAGCGAATCGTACTTAATGGGGTCCGGAACACATTAAAAAAAATTATTTATTGAGTTAAAATTCTGATTTTTTTTGTGATGGTTAACCATATTATTTGTAAACAAAATCAAATGATAAAACTTCTCATAGATTTTTTTTTTTAAAAATTTAATTTAAAATTTATGAAAAAGTGGTATAACTTAAAATCGTTATAAGTCGAAATGTTATTTGTAGAATTTAAATTGTTTTTCATTTAAATAAATGGAAATTTATATTTTTTTAATTTAGAGCCAGCATTTAAAAAAATATTGATTAAAAAAAATTAAAAATACTTAACGAAAATATAACAAAAAAAGTGATGCAATTTTAAAAAAAAAATCATATTTTCAAAAGTAAATATTTTTATCAAATATGCTGGCTCAAAAGTAAAGTAAAATAATTGAAAAAGATATGTTCCGAGTTTCAACCCTGTATCTTTAACGGTTCTCGAGTTATAAGAATTAATTTAAATATGAGAAATGGTGAAAAAAACCTATCATGAAGAAAAACGTAATTTCACAAGAACTCATTTCCTTGACAACCATAGCTTGAAAGGCAGATTTTGAAAACAAACCAAAACGAAAAAATTAATATTGTCTGTTCTAATTAAGATAGAAACATGATTTAAACACCATTTTCAGCAGTAAACGGCAGAGAAATTTTTAATTCAATAAAAAAATAAAAAATGAAAATTTGAAGATTTTTGTGTCCCGGACCCCTTAAAGTTGATGAAAAATTGTAAAAATAGCGCCTTTTTTTTAATTTTTTTAAGTTAATTAAAACTTTAAAAATAAACACGCTTTAGCTGTTTATGCTTGTTTCATGTTTTACATAACCTAAATAAATTAAATTCCGATCAATAATCCGATTTTTTTTTTCGCTCAAGAACTTATAGAAAATATAAATTTACCAATTTTTTGCGATTTTCAACGTGCAACTCTCAGTTCGTTTTGATAAAACAAAACGACACACCCAACGTGTTGGTGGTTCTACCCACATTCTACCTAACCATCCGTCCAATTATTGAGTGTTGTATTTATATAATATTAAAAAGACCACATGCATGCCAATGTCTAATTCTAATTTAATGCTTATGGAAAAAAATCGTGTCTTTGAGTTGTGGTTCATGATTCTTCAAAGGAATAACAATTTGGGGGGAAAATCCATGTATTTTCAAAACAGTTACGAAAAAGTTAAATGTGAAGTCCGAGCGGAAAGCTCGTGATCTTCAACAAGCACTCAGTGGTTCCTCAAATAGTTTTAAAGTTCCCAAAGTGGCAGTGTACTGTGAAATTGATGAGCTCAAACACACTTCTTTTAAAAACTCGGAGTATGAGGAAGATAAATGCAAACTAAGTGCATTGACTAAAAACCCAAATGACAGATGGGAATTGAAATTAACGCATCAGCACTAAACAACGATCGTTTCGGAGTTTCTGATCGGCCAAAAACTGTCATGGCGTCAAGTGTCCTAGGTAACTGACACAGATTCTTCTGATGTGGTTGTGAAGTTTAAAATAAAAAGAGACAAGAGTCGTTTTAGGACGGATTTGAAAAGCCGATTCACAGCCCCTGAGGAAAGTTCGGGTCTTTTTTTGACGAATAAAAATGAAATACTTTGTTCGTCGAAAAATTAAATGCCAAGCAATTTCACAGGAATGTGAAATAAGAACACTATTCTCTTATCCAGAAATTTGGATCAACTTATTGGACACGTATCTCCTTCCTCGAGTTCATCAAATGATATAAGTCAAAGCATTATTCCTTGTTTCTCTGAACTATCAATATCACTAGAAAAATTAGAAGTAGTAGGGTGTGATGGTACTGTAACAAACACTGGATGGAATAACGGTGCTTTTCACCGACTAGAAAATCATAAAATGTGGAGCATATGCATCCTGCATTTTAATGAGCTTTCTTATCGCCAAAATTTCGAACACATTCACGGTCAAACTGAAGGACCTAAATCTTTTAGTGCGCCAATCGGGTAGCACCTCACTTGCTGTGAGAACGCTCCTGTGGTCGATTGTGAACCCGCAGATTATTCGATTTCTGATACAGGCAGGACATTTTTGAGCAAAGAACAACAGTATTTTTGGGACATTTTGAATTCAATCACCTTGGGACATTGTCCAGAAGATTTGGCGAATTAGCACCCTGGCATTTTGCCCGATTCCAGATGAATAACTGCGGCCAACCGAGATCTTAGATTGCATCAGATTCATCCAAAAACGTAAAAAAATAGTTGGCTTTATCATAAAATCATACATGCCTGTGATATTTGCCATAAAATAAGCAAATATTTTACTGACGGACCAAAACATGTATTTCAAGAGATCCAAACATCACGCTATTTATCCGACGAATTCTTACAAGTTGTCGATCCAGTAATAGAACGAAATGCGTTTTTTGCGCACCCGGAGAATGTTCTGTTGGAAATAATTGTCGATTAAAGAAAACATATTCTGGATATTGATTACAGAAGGATAGTAAAAGCAAAACAAACCATCCCAAAGAAGTAGACTGTTAGAAATATAATGCCACCGAATGCAAACATTCAAGCTTCCGATTACATCTAAATTATTAATTGGAATTCTTGTGCGGTGTATCCTTCCCCCAATGCCGCGGGACCTAAGTGAAGATCATTGTAAAATCGTTCATCACGTCTGACACTACTCTCATTAGAGAAATATAAATGTTTACCTGTCACACAGAGACTGTTGAGATGTGTGCCAAACTTGTGACAGAGACCTCGAATAAAGTATATGGATATGAAGCTAGAGATGACTATATCCGAACAAAACGAAGTCTAAATCGGTTATACTTCATTTCTCCAAAAAATCAGACTTTAAATTATTAGTAGCTATAAAAAAGGAAACGTAAAAACACAGTATGCCAAAGAATGCTACCCTATGGAAAACTTTTGTAAATAGTTGCAAATATAATGCAAATGTCACACCCAACAATTGGATTGTTGGTTGGGCAGGGTGGATGTGGAACTCTACGTGCAACCACCACCACGTGGTGAGTTCTGTGTCGTTTAGTTCTAGCAAAACGAGTTAAGAGTTACACGATGAAAATTGCGAAAAATTGCTAAATTTATGTTTATTTCTAAGGTGTTGCGGGAACAGAAAAATTAGATTATTGATTCGAATTTAATTTATTTGGGTTATGTAAACCATGAAACAAGCTTTAAAAGATAAATCGTGTTTATTTTTAAAGTTTTAATTAACTTAAAAAATCAGAGAAAAGTCGCGATTTTTGCAATTTTCGTCAACTTTAAGTATAATGCGCGAATGGAACATGTTAACCGATTTTTAAAAAAATTATTCCATTTTTCTTTTTATTACAATAGACAACTTTCCCGCCCTAAAGCGGTCCCAAAATTTAAAAAAATCTTTTTTCGACCCACTTTATTACTCAGTGTATTCCTTATTTAACCCTTGGATGAACAAGTGGAAATATGGCATATGAAATGCCATGTGGTATCATTCAGTGACCCCATTGTTAAAAAAAAAAACACATATTTATTTACCGCATCAAATAAAAACCAAAACTTAGCTTTTAAAATTAATTTAATAATATATATAAGAGTTGCAACCATAGAAAGAAATAGAAAATGCAATAATATTGGAACAAAGGATTTCAAAATCTAAATGATGATTAATTCACATTAGAATTAATAATTCAAATACAAAATGTTCAGTTGAACTTAATTAATCATTCTTGTTTTTGCACTCATGACATATTGTTTTTGTTAATGATATTGACATGATTTTTACAAACAAATCGATTGCACTTACCATATTCCTTTGTAGTTTATTGTTGAGTATTTGAGGACACACAACGCACCGACTGCGCTTGGCAGAAGTATCTGTATCATCGTGTTTTTCTATATTGACTTCTGCATTCACCAAGAACTGCATTGACTATCCTAATGCGTTCGATGATACACTTTGGTAGTTACTGAGTTTGTCAGGTAACTATTAGTTGTTTTGCTAAGCCCATTCCCAAATATTGAATAAATAGTCTGTTTTGAAAAGTTTTACATTCATCATAGTTTTTAAATAATCTTGTAAACTCAATAAATGCATTCATTTCTGCAATTTTAACCATATGAAAAAAATAAGACTAGCAGCTATCGATTAGTATTACGCGAATATGAATAATACCCACCATTCGGCCAAAGCTGTCCGTGTCCACACTCACGTTGCAATGATTATAGCCAAGTATCACTTGTTATTTGAAGTGATGCTTTTGTACTGATAAATTCAAGTCAAAGTGCCCGGTCTCTGTTGTGCTTAGGCACACACAAAACGAGCATACCTTCTTTGGAATATGCCAGCTTTGACTTATCGTACTCACAAAAATGACTCTTCCATCATAATTTTACAAGTTGTTCGCCAACACTTAATTCAGAATCTGGATTGTATGCTGTTTTACAATTCAGAAAGAAAATGTTATATATGGGAACGTCCACTGTTATTCTTGTGACCACCAGGGCAAATTTCCATATATATTTCCAATTATTTTATTGCAAAATATATTTAAGATAAATTTGATAAAACTTCTTAAAAATACATGTACTCTACTTTCATAAACCATATACAATTTGTAACAAAAAGCATCCTACTTGGCTAGATAATAAATAAAAGTTTTGTTACTCTTGTGACCACAAAAAAAATGCAATTTTCAAAAATTGAGTTTGACGCAGAAGTTCTGTGAATTATATGAAACTGTAGAAATAAGAATTACAGAATACAGCAGAGTAATTATATCTTTTTAAAAAGCATTAATCATTGAACACATCTGATAACACATGAATTAGTTACATTTGATTTTGTAAAATGCTAAGTGTTACTCTTGTGACATTTTGTCCATAATGTAATTTTAGCAAAAATTCAGTTTAAATACTAAACAAAATAATTAAAATAAGATTTAAAAAATTATTTTCCATACAGAACAACTTTTAATGATGGTTTAATTTTAAAATAACGTAAAATAATGTAAAAAATTCTAAAATTAACAAACACTATAACCACATAGCAACCTCTTAGTTTCTGCTACTTAACAGAATAATTCATTGTCTTCATTATCAATAATATCACTTGCAACTTCTCCTGTATCATGATTTACTTAATGAAACACAAATTCTTTGTACGATTCATCTTAGTGTAAGGTTTTAGTAGATAGCGTCATTTTTCATGGTTTTAACAAATTTTATTTGTTGAATGTTCTTCGCAGTTGGTATTTTCTTGCAAAGTAATGAAGCTTTATTGTTTTATTTCTTTTGACAAAATAAGCAGTACATCTTATAATTGCTTTTTCAGCACGTATAACTATTCTTTGAGAAATGGTTATTTTTTTGGCATTACGAAAATAATCCCTGGTACAAGTTTCAATGAATGTGTGCCACAGAAATGGATTTAGTTGCTTTCGAAAATTTTTAAACAATCAGAAATGGTTTCGTTAACTGTTACTTTTTCAAAACGTTTATCAACGTTTTGAAAAGTAACAGTATTGAGAATATGTTGATAAACGTCCATCAACGTTTTGCTATTTACAATAACTTATAAGATATTCTGTATTATGGACTTTCGTTTCAAATAATTCTTCGATGTTTTTTTTCCACAAATTGGACATTCTGAATCCCAACATTCTAATTATCATGTATCTCGGCAGACAGAGTCATCAAATCCATCACAGGAATGTTTAATGCAGGAAATACACCAGTTGCTACATTATGAAGTGCTTGAATGTTTTCATGAGAGCAACAAATGGAGATATTCTGATGAGTCATTTTCTATTGTTTTATGATACTAGGCTTTAAAGCTGCAAAGGAATCTCCAATATTTCAATTTAGGAAAACTTCTTTAAACAAAAAACGTATTCTCTTATTAAATGTCCCCTAGAATTGATGAAATTATGTGACCCTTTTCACGCTTAACTAACGTAGATTTAGCTAAAGGTTGACCTCTTCTTAAATCTTCATCGACATAAAATTCTCCAAAGCTATGGAGTTAGATTTTTTTTTCCGTTACAGTATCTGAGGTTAGCTTGTTCTCTACTTTTTCCTTTTATTAATATTTCCATTTTCTTGTTGAAGCTGTTGCTGGTTCTAAGACTTTTCTTCACCTTATTGTAATATATTTTGTTTTGTTTCTTTCTCACAACAACATATTCAATTTCATTCTTAATTTTTCTCTACAATTTTTGGCAGTTAGCAGAATTTTTCCTGCTCTTTAAAACAATGTCGTGTATAAGAAGCAATATTAAAATCTTTCCTTTAAAATATACTATCAGAATCCTTTCCATAAGCGTTACTGTAAGAACCTCTGTAGGTTATACAGCAGAATTTAGTAAACGAAGCTTTACAAAGCCTATAAAATATCTAATCAAAGACCATGTGCTTCAAACCAAAAGAAAGCACACAAAAATTACACGTGTTGAGTTGTTTTATTAACTCTTTAATTACTTGTCATGATTATTTTATAATCTTAAGTAATACCAAAAATGAATAAAAATAAAATCACCCATTAAAAAAACACTAATAAAGATAATTTATCTTCCGTAACACGTTCACGCCGGCTCGGTGGGTCACACTCGATTGTCTCAGAGTTGCCAAGTCTCCGGCTGTTTGCACATCACTATTATTTTAGAGAAAATGTTGTTTCTACAAATTGCCCAATTGTTCTAATTAAATAAAACAATATTTTCTGTATTAAAATACTGGTATCCAAAAAGCCGGAGACTTTTCAGCTCTAAGACAGTCGAGTGTGACCCACCGCGCCGGCGTGAACGTGTTAAAATTAACAAAATGACCTTAGTTATAGCTAAAACTATTTCAAGAACTGCTCTAATAACAGAGAAAAAAACAACAAAACTTTTAGCGTTCTGTTTGTTTTGGTTGTAACGCAGTTTTATATCAAACTAATGACAAAAGTATCATGCGTTACTCTTCTGACACAGACGTTTGTTACTCTTGTAACAACTTCCCAGATCCTATTCCATGCATAGCATAAACCAAATATTTAATGTAAAATATGTCTTATTCCTCGAAACCAGAGAATATTAGAAGTTTTGGGTAAAAATTGTAAGTAGTCTTTTTTATTAAAAAATTTGTATGTTTTCCGTTACTCTTGTGACATTTAAGTATTAACGTTTTAATACAGCCAAAAATATATTAAAGACATTATCTAAAAGATTTTATCTATGTAGATCTTAAAGATATGATAATAGTTTGTTGATTTGAACGCATAGTAATTTTATTGAATTCTAAAAAGTAAAAAAAATCATACATTTAATAAGTTGTATTTTAAGCTCTAATGTAAATGTAGTTTTATACTGTTAGTATCCAGCTCATTTTCAGTAAACACTTGCTCTTATGAAATTAAAACTTACAAACTCATATACTTCAACTCTCTTGCATTAAAGTGATGTATCACACTTATGTTCCGTTTAAAAACAAAAAAAAATCAGCCAATTTTCTTTTTCTGCCGTGGACGTTCCCTTATATCCTTTATGGCAGCTAATTTACTTGCTTTTCGTCTCTCTGCTCTAGTTACGAAATTACCAAATCTAATGGATCTCAGCAAATCCTTTATTCTAATACCAAACATTCTTCCGAGGAAAATCGATTGTGCTGTAAAATTCTAAAATGGGTTCTTGGCGTGCCTTGGATGAACCCACAATAATTAGATAATACCTTCATCTGAACTAAATGTACATGTTTCCATTCATCGCTTTTCACAAATATAGGTCTACTTCTAGTTTCTTTAAGCAGTAAATCCGAATTTTTTTGACTTATAAATAAATTGGATGCATATCTTACTGTTGTTATATTGCCACAATAACTTATAACACCACAGGGTTCGTTATCATTATGTTTATAACAAGGCGTCTTGTTGGAGCAGGTTTTTTCTTTGACCATTGAGGTCCATCTTTGAGCACGATTATTTGAGGATTTTTTGAATTAGCACATACAATATCTTCATTAGAAGACTTCATTAGCCACTGTTAGTACATAGTTCGGAAGACTCACTACATTCCGTTCCAATGTCGACAGTGGAACGATTGTTCAATAATATATCTTTTTCTTAAAATACTTCCAATTCATTAGAAATATCATCAAAGTCTTCACTCATAAGTTTTCTTTTTTTTTTTTTATCTCAGAATGACTCGGAAATTTACGAGCTATTTCACAATCATAATTACAAAGTAAAAGCATTTCTCGGGCGTGGGAAGATTCAGGCTCATTGTAATATTTGTTGTCCACACGTGACAGGAAAACTTTACTTGTCTAATCTTTGCACTTTTCTAAAGAGTCAGAAAACTAATCGCTCTATTGAAGTGATGAATGCTTTCAATTCAGTTTATAACATTTACGACCAGGTGGGGTCATTTACTCACCCCAAATCATAAGGTAATTTTTTATGCAACTATTTTTTTTCACGGAGAAAGCGACAACTCAGTATTCGTAATAAAATAATGAAAAGTCAACTATAAAAATACTGAACTCTCTACAATTTTTTAATGAAATATTTTTCAGAAATTTGAACTAGTTTAACTAATTCTTGCTTATTATGTTGTGTGTATAAATTCTGTAATCATATAAATGGCTACGCAGAAGAATTCTTAAGTATTGCGGATTATCATCGTGAATGGCTAAAAGAATGCTTTTAATTGAGTCATGTACTTTCAAATAGAACTATATTTAGTATATTAAGATGTTTTTCTATAATATAAATAAAATTATATACAGGGCCACGAAAAGAACTGGATACATGCCCTCCTATGGATGATAATGAATGGAAGTGTGATATCGTTTCTTTTACGCATGTTTTAGCTTGAATTAAAATTTAGCTTAATATATGGCGCATGTAAAAATGTGTATGTAATATACAGAGTTATACTAAGTAATTCAAGTATGTTCTTATATATTGATAGAATTGCTGAAGGTGTATTTACGACTAATTATGCATTTTCTTACTAAACTAAGTTTTATCATACTATTTAGAATATATAAAAGTCCGTAGATTAAATACAGGGCAAAACAAAAGAACTGGGCAACTTTTCCGGCGATGAACTATAATATCTGAAATATTGTTTTCGAATGTGCTATAAGTTTTCTAAAATGTTTACTTATTTTTTTTTCACTTATTAAACATCGAAGTTCGTTAAAAAATTCAGGAAGAATTACAAAGAGCTACATAATCGATCCTTGACGCATGATTTTTCTTTCTTGTTTCGTTCTTCAAACGTTTTGTTCTCTTGTGACAGTCTTGCATGTCGAAGCTTAAATATTAAATATAGTCGAGCAATATGCAAATTTCATCATATATTTTCAAAATGATGATAATCATCCTCAGATATTTTAGGAATAAGAATATGACATATTTTAATCAGACTAATATACACAATCAAATATTGCACATTGCGTAATGCGAATTGTTGAAAATATTTTTAAATATACGTATTTGTTTTAAACTGTTTTCAGCAAAATCGAAAGTAGTTTCAGTTCATCAGATGGAGATGGTTCAAAATTCCATGTTAAATATTAAACAATGCACATCTTTAAAACACTTACGAATCTTGAGTTCAATCATTTTGAATCTTTCAACATATAGGTAAAGGGAAGACAGATGACGCAGTTTTAGTTTTCTTCTTGTAAAATATACAATAAACTAAAAAACAATAAACTAAGTACCATAAATCATTAATCAAACCCGTTAGAATCTATTTATGTGTTAAACAAGTTAGAACACTCTTAATAAAGTAGGCATAGTTATTTTCCCAAATGTCTTTTTTTAACATCATTTTTTATGTGCTGGGTAAGATGCCGCATGGGATGTGGGACAGTTATCGCGTGGAGAAATAAGCTAGGCAGTTTTTTTTTCAAGCAGATCACATTTTTATATTCTCAAACTACTTAAAATGAAAATAAATAACAATAAACTTACAAAAATTATATATATATCACTAAAATGTGAACTGTTTATCCAAAATGCAAAAGTGTAAGCTCAAAAAATGAAACTTAAGACCAAAAATGAAAATGAAAAGAAAAAGCATTTGAATTTACATGAATGGATAGCATAATTACCGGAAATAATAGACAGCATAATTACAAAAAAGATATAAATCACTGGTTTACATCCAGGCGAACATTGCAGTTCGCTCTTAATATTATTAGTTCTATTCTATTTAGGCCCTAGTCTGTTTATTTTTTGCCTTTATACTCATTATTCTAGTGAGAATTTTTCATGCAGCTATCGATTAAATTTGATGCATTGAATCCTGACCGCTTAAGACTTTGTTTCTTGATAAGACACCAGACACTCAGCACATTTAGAGTCATCAAATTCCAATCCAATACTACCGTCAGAATATATTATAAGAGGAACAATTTACTCATTGTCGAAGATGACTCATATTTTAGTTTTTTCTTCAAGTAAAGTGTTTTCATGTTGATCATAACCTTCCTCTTTTTACACTTTTTATTTCCGCCAAGCTGTCGTTTTTTGACGCTTTCTAGTTTATTTTGCTTTTTATTTCCTAATTTTTTTCTTGTTTATAAACTCCGTGATTGAAATATTTCCATCCTTTTGCTTTCGCTTACTTGTCTGTATAGGTCTTATGACCACTGGGATAGGAGATATGTATTTTAACAGTATAAATGGTGAGAATTGTAAACAGCTTACGTTTTGCTTATTCACACATGGTGAACCAACACTGTTCTGATATAATTTTGAGAAGTAGTGAATGCGCTAATATACATTCATTTAATGTACGCTCTACTTAAATCGAAGTGATGAATTTATTGAATCGAAAAACAAAAATATATTTTGTGTCATCTGTCCCTCAACCTCAGTGCGGCATCTGTCCCATAGTGGCGGGTAAGATTCCGCGCCGCCATTTTGTGTCATGTGAGTGACGCGAGAGAAAGGCAAGCATATGTCTGTATTCTACAAGGATTTGGGTGAAAATCTCTGTTTACTTGGCTTAAAATATGAAATAAAACATTATTAGAATAATTTTAGTAACTTACCATACAGGTTCGAACCATAAAAAACGGCATAAATATGTAAATACTGACAATTAAGTGGTAGAAACGCATACAGCACAGTATACATCACAGAGGAACACTGCGAACTTCTTAAATTGGTCTAGGCAACCTTAGATCCTAGGCGCCTATACAATCTATGCGGCATAGGTCCCACCGCGGCGTCTGTCCCCACTTTACCCTAGGGAAACTCATGATAACGTCTTGTAAAATGTCAATATTACACACAGTAATAGGTTTTTAGAAAACATCAAATCCATGTATGAATTCAATATTTTGAGTTTCAATATTCGATATATTTTTAGAAATATTTTTTTTTTTTTTTACTTACAAAGCAGATTTATATATCTTACTTAATTTAATATGCACAACGTGACAAACATTTCGCATCAATTATTTTAGAAATCATTAAGTATTGAAATTTACAAATTTTTATTCACTTAGTTTTTTACTTAGTAAGATATAGAATCTATATAACTCTATAAATGAAACAATTTTTAGTTCTTAAACATAGAATCTTATCAGAAATATGCTTGTTTCCTTTTTTTTTTGCCTCATTCTCTCTTTCAATAAATATAGTATCTATACCTTTATTGTACTATATACATTTAAATTAATGAACGTCATAAAAATATCATTAATCAAAGAATATATTTTTGTGATGTATATCGCGGAAAAATTCACCTCAGAAACCAGAAGCAAAAGAAAAGCGTATGAGGAGTCATATATATATTTTTAAAAATCACATATAATACGAAAAATATTCAAGTTAGTGTTTTTATGTGTACGTAAATTTATGTAGGGGAGACTAGGAACGATTGACCATACGGGAGGCTTGACCCACCCATCAATTTTCATATTTAAAAGAATTTCAGAGTTTTTCCAATAGGTGTCAACCAAAGCTACTGGAATGCTCAAACAACAGTCTTCGTTTCATAGGTATAACCAAAATAGGTGTGGAAAAAACAATTGTGAGGCGTTTTCAACCTAAAAGTTGTGTTTTTTAGAAATACTTTGTAAGCTTTTTTCAAATAAATTATATCATAGAAATCTAATTAATCAGGTTTAAAATAATGGAGAAATATCGAGCTTTTATTCCTGGTATAAAGACTGTACAGCAAGTTAGGAATAACATAACAATTTGGTATTCTTTAGAAAAGGTCTATGTAGGGAGGCTTGACCCAGTCAATGAGAGGGAGGTTTGACCAGATGTTCAAGGATTCCTTAATTAAGTGGTTTTGGAAATATTTTTTACTATACACTGTGCATAATGAAAAGTTAAAGGTACATACATAAAAGAATGTAAATTTATTCTGTAAAGCTTCAGTTAAATGGTGTGATGCAAAAGAAATTGTTTAAAACTGACTATAGAAAAATGTGAAAAATTGCTAGAAAATGGGAAAGTTGATAGGAATTTTTTTCCATTTGAATATTGCTTACAATAGGTTAATAAAAACAGTGGGAAAGACTAGAAAGGACTAGAATGGATGAAAGCAGCAGTCTTAACCCTTTGAGGGCACTGGTACGTTTACAAAACCACTTAATTTGAATTCCGAAACATCATAGTGGCACCAGAATTTTGCTAAAATCTTTTCCATTTAATATGTATGTGAAATATAGCCTTTTTCTTATTTCCAAATAAATTTGCTCGTAAATTCCGGTCCCAGTCATTTATTTCAACATTTTAGTACTGAAAATACTTTGCCACTTAAAGGTTTAAATCATGTTAATGATAAGTTAAGTGCTCATGCGTTTGTAAAAAAACATAGCATCGATCGAAAAACTTTAGGAAGGTATGTAGAAAAATTTCACCAAGGTGAATACAGTGAGATAAAGTCCAACTATGTGACAACTAGAGTTGTCAGATTGAGTGTCACAAAAGTGGAACAAGGAGATAAAAAAGCGGGACAGCGGCTCCTAAATCCAGGCATAATAACATGAAGCACTATCAAAACGGAATCTGTCTCTAACAGAATACTACCTTAAATATAAAAAATTCATTTTTCCTGCTGTACAGTTGTACTGCTCAGTCAAAATCCTGTTTAAAACAGAATTTTTCTCCTCTGACTTGCGATTACGTCTTAATAGATTTTTTTAAGCCTCATATTTTAAAAAATATTTTTATAAGAACTAAAGCATGTAGAATAAAGTTAATTTGCTTTTTTCAAACTGATTTAGTTTCTCTTCACAAACAGTGCAATATAAAACAAGGTGGGTCAATCTCCCATATAGTGGGTCAACCCTCCCATATGTGGGGAGCCTTGTCCCGTTATTTTTTTATGATTAAAATCAATCATTTTTCAATTTTCTTACATGTTACACTTATGTAGCAATTTTATTTTGAAACTGATTGTATAACGAATAAAATGATACATAAAACTTTACCCTACGTTCAATATTTAAAAGATAAAAAATCATTTTGTAAAAAGTGGGTCAACCCTCCCCAGTCTCCCCTATATGCTTTCACAAATAGAAGAAATTAACGAATATTAAATTAAACTAAACTTTATTTAAGAATTAGATATAATTACAAAATACTCATGCTGTACAGTTATTTTCTGAGATAGAAATTTGTCAAATTAAATATAAGTATATTTTCGCTGTAAACATATTTTTCTTAGACATACATTTAAATATTTGAGTTGCTAAATTATTTTATCAGATATGGTCAGAACAATCAACATTGCTGTGTGTTTTTATACGACATTCGAAGATCATTTAGAAAAAATTAAATTTTCCAAATATTTATTTAAAGATTTTTAGAATTTACCTTTTTTTACAAACTATATTAATGATTAGAAAAATTTTGTACTGCATGATTTTATAAAAATAAATATAAATGTATAGGTTCGATGATATTATAAATTTAGAGTGTGTTCCATAAGCATACTAAAATTGACTAAATTATAATTCAAAGAAATATGTTGTTTTGTATTTATATATGATACCACTCACAAGCAGATAAAACTAAATGAAATTTGAAATGCGGTGTTATGTTTACATATGTAGAGACAATTTCTGCGCCCGCATAGTAGTGTGACCAACTTTAAAAAAATATACATATAAGCACCTTGTCACTATTAAAGCTTTTAATGTCAGTATTCTTTTCAAGCGACGTTGTACAATTTTAGCTCTATATGTTATTTTTCTTTCTTTTTACCGATAAACAGGCCCCTACCTGTCTGCTATGTAGCCCCAGCAAAACGGGTTAGATACCTTGTATCGGGGCGTGTGACTGCCTAATTGCCGAGTAGCGGCAATAAACCTGTTGGGCAATTAGATCGTCATACTAACCACAGTGCCTACTGCTTCGTTTGCAACCGGTGTCGCGGACAGCTCCCACTGTATCCCTTAGCAGTAACAGTGACACCTGAATTTAAAAACTTTTGCGTACCGAACTGAAGTGAAAAAAAACTGAAAAAACTTTTTTAGAATAATTCTTGTTTTTGTGAACGGAGTTGCGCCTCCGTGATGTTTCGATTGAAGTTAAAGCATTTTAAATGTTCAAGTCCTATAATCCTGTATATAGTTTGTAATATATTGTAAATAAGTATTGTAGATTAACCGAGTTATGTCTTATTTTAGTTGAGTCAGTTATTAACTAGAATTAAGTCATCAAATGCGGCAGTCCGAACCAGAAGCAAGTGTTGAGAGCTTACCTGAAGGAAGGGGTAAGTTAAAGATTTCTGACATTCTCTTGTCTATGTGAACGCTTGTTATTATATTTTTATGGCGCCCGAGAACAGCGACGCCGTTTTGATTTGATCTTAATTGAATGAAAAATTATTTATAGACGAAAGTTTTGAATATTCAGTTCTATTGAAAAGAATTGTTGATGATTTGTTTTGACCTTGAATATAATGAAGAATTGAGTATAAAAATAAATAAAAGTCTTGAATGCTTAATTTTGTTGAAGATAATATTATTAATAATATTGATTGATAGCGTATTTTAAGAACAGGATTATTTTGAAAGTTATTGAATATATTTTGAAAGTGATATTATTGTTGTTATATTAAGTTGTTATAAAATTAATTATATTTAAAATTACGGATTAAATATGTCTGATATTGAAAAACTAAAGAAGAAACGTGCTGTTTCTAGAACGGCGACTACGAAATTAATTAATACTTGTGAGCAGTATCTTGCAGAATCAGTACAGGAAGTTCCTGTTCTTACGGAACATATTGATCAATTAAACTCAAAGTATAATAATTTAATAACTTTAGATGAGCAAATCCAAAACTTAATGGATGATGACGGCGAATTAGAAACTGAATTTGAAACTGCCGAAGGTTATTCTGAAAAAATAATTTCTATGAAATCGAAACTAACGTGTGCTTTAAAAATAAAAGTTGAACCTGAACGTTCTATTAACAAAACAAATTCGGTTAATGAAAGTATTTCAACAGAGAATTTGACTTCTTGCTCTCATTCTAAAGTTAAATTACCGAAATTGAGTATTAATAAATTTAATGGAGATCCTGCTTATTGGTTATCTTTTTGGAACCAATATGATAATGCGATACATCAAAATGATAGCTTAACTGACATTGATAAATTTAATTATTTGCATTCTTTCCTTATTGGAGCTGCTTCTAGTGCAATTAGTGGGTTTTCGCTATCGAGTGAAAATTATATAGCAGCAATTGAACTACTCAAAAAGCGTTTTGGTCGTAAAGACCTGATTATAAATGCTCATATGGGAAAATTATTGAATTTAGAAACAGTTAAAAATGTAAATAATCCTTTTGCATTGCGAAAGCTGTATGATAACATTGAGACTCAAATAAGAATTTTAAATTCACTTGAAGTAACTTCCGGAACATATGGTACGTTACTAACGCCAATTTTGCTTAAATTAATTCCCAATGAGTTAAATTTGGAATTTCAACGTAAACGGAAAACTCAGGATAATCTTTTTGAAGTCAACGAACTGCTTGAATTTCTACGGGCAGAAATAGAATGCAGAGAAACTGCGATTCAAATACAAGATAGGGTTATCGTTCAAAATCCACCGCAAGTGCAGAGGGAGAGAAAAATAAATAAGTTTACAGTTCCTACTGCTGCTTCATTGAAGGTTCCGATATATCATTGTATTTTTTGCGGAGATTCCGCTGAATCAGTTAATCACAATTCTGCAGCTTGTTCTAAGTCCGTAGCAGAAAAACGAGCACGTTTGAGAAAAAACGGAATGTGTTATCTCTGTATGAAAAAGGGAAATCATTTAGCAAAAGATTGCTTTTCAAAAATAAGATGTGAGTTTTGCAGTGGAAAACATAATTCTTTAATTTGTGACAAGAGTAATAAAGTAGATGAGAAAAAACAAATTGACGATAGAAATGTCACTTTAACAAATAAAACATTCACACAAAAAGTTTTGTTACAAACTTTAATTGTAAAAATCTGCGGAAATAGTGAAGATAAGTTTGTTAGGTGCTTAATCGATACTGGATCACAAAAGTCGTATATTTCGAAGTTTGTTGCTGAAATGATGCAATAAAAAATTATAAGTGAGAGCAACATTATTCATAGTCTATTTGGTGGAACGGAGGTTTCTGAAATCCATAAACAATTTATTGTGAATCTTAGTAATGTAAAGGGTGATTATAAATGTAATTTTAAGGCCTTTGATCAAACTAAAATTTGTTCCAATGTACCACAAATAGAAATAAAACCCATATTACATGAGCTTAAAGAACATAGAATATATTTGAATGACACTAGCCGTATGAAGGAAAAATTGTTGTTTGAATCATCCCCAACTGAAATTCATATTCTTATTGGAGCGGATATTGCAGGAAAATTACTCACCGGTAAGATAAGAAAATTAAAATGTGGTTTAGTATGTGTCGAAACTTACTTAGGCTGGACATTTATGGGGAAAGTTCCTTTGGAAATAGAAAATAAAACTGACAACTCATTTACATTTTCGATGCCCGTATCAGATTATAAAATTTCTGAATTGTGGAATCTTGATACTCTAGGAATTTTAGATCCATCCGAAAATGAAACTAAAAAAAAGTTGCAAGAACAAACACTGCAACATTTTCTTTCAACGGTTAAAAGGGATAACGAAGGCAGATTTGAAGTCTGTTTACCTTGGATAAAGGGCCATCCTACACTCCCTAATAATCTAGAGATCGCTGAGAGAAGATTAAAAAATACAGTAAAAAATTTGAAAGACAAGGGTTTCTTAGAAGATTATGAAGCGGTTTTCAAATCTTGGGAGGAAGAAAAAATTATAGAAATTGTACCTGAAAATGAATATAATAATTCCTGCCATTATTTACCCCATCGTGCCGTTATTAGAATGAATTCCACAACAACAAAAATAAGACCAGTATTTGATGGGTCAGCGAAAATTAAGGGGTTTCCGTCAATGAATGATTGTGTAGAAAAGGGGCCTAATTTGCTAGAAACTATTCCTGCAATTATCAACAGATTTCGAGAAAAATGCATCGGTGTAAGTTCTGATATCAAAAAAGCTTTTCTTCAAATAGGACTTAATCCGAATGACAGAGATTTTTTGAAATTCTTATGGTGGGAACAAGGTAATCCGGAACATTTTAAGATGTATAGACATAGGAGAGTCGTTTTCGGAATTTCCAGTAGTCCCTTCTTATTGAGTGCTAGTTTAACTAAGTTACTAAATGACGTACCTGAGCATCTTTGATCAACGGCAGAAAAAATTTCTGAAGCTTGGTATGTTGACAATTTAATTACAAGTGTAAATAATGAAAAAGAACTGCGAAAACTTAAAAGTGATTCTGTTGAAATTTTAGCGAATGCTAAATTTGAGTTGCAAGATTGGGCTTATAATTTGCCAACGAAGAACGAAATTACAGGTAATGACACTTTTTCGGAAATTTCAGTGTCCGAAAATTCAAATAAAAGGAAAACTGTTTCTATTCTTGGCCTCATTTGGGATTTAGAAGAAGATACATTAAGTTGCGACATTAAAGGAATAAATGAATCCGATAACCAATGCATTTCAAAAAGAGTGATCTTATCAGAAGCACATAAAATTTATGATCCAATAGGTTTTACATGTGGTGTGACACTGACTCCGAAACTCTTACTACAAAAGTGTTGGGAGCTAAAGGTTACATGGGATGAAACTCTACCCGAAGATGTGCGTAAAAAAATTCTTAAATGGAAAAAAGATTTGTGTCAGTTGACAGAGTTGAAAATTCCCCGGTATATGATGCTTAATTCTAATTCAAATACAGATTTGTCTTATCATGTATTCTGTGATGATTCCCAAAAGGCATATGCCACATGCATTTATTTAAGATGTAAAAATAAAGCGGAAGAGGAATTTGGCAGAAGAGATAAAGTTTTGAACTACTTTTCCATTATGGTTCGAAAGCGCCTCCAGAAAGAAACTATTGAAGAAGAAGAAGATGGTGAAAAACAAAGCAGCAAAAAGAGGAAAAAGAAGCAGTCTAAGGATTTTAAAATTTCTGATATGGATGATTGGGCTAAAGATTCTGGTATATCAGAAGATGAAGAGCATGATGAAGAAGATTCTTCTCCTAAGTCAGCTAAAAAAGGCAAAGAAAAGAAGAAGAAAAAGAAAACACCAGATGATGAAGGTGACTTTGATGATAAAAAAAATGGATTACATGACAGATTCTTCTGAGTCTGAACCAGAACTAGCTGAAGAGAAGACTAACAGAGAATTGAAAGGAGTAGAAGATGAAGAAGCTTTGAGGAATTTATTCAATTCAGATGATGAAGAAGAAGAAGAGGAAAATCAAGAGAATGAAGAGGATAAAGAACAAGAGAAAAAAGAAGAACAGCAAAAAACCAAGAGCAAGAAAAAAGAAGGCAAAGATTCATTTGGTGATACTTCATCAGACACATCTGATTCTGACTTCGATAATACAAAAATTCATGCTGTTTTCATGCAGAAACAAGCTAACAAAAATGGTTCAGATAACAGTGCCAGTAGTAGTCGAGCCAATACACCAACTCGTTTGAATGCTGATTCTAAAGATGGTAATAAATTATCCAAAAGCAAGTTGTCAGAGACTCCAATGTCTGCATCATTGAAATATGCAGAAATTAATACTATTCTGTGCGATTGTGAAAATGTTGTAAACTCCAGACCTTTAACATACATATCTGAAGATCTTGAATTAGAACCCTTAACCCCTGCCATGTTTCTTCGTGAAATTAAAGAAGGTGGTGCTCCTGATCTGGACACTATAGATGCAAGTTATCTTCAAAGAAGATATGAATATCGGATGAAAATTCGTGGAGATTTGAGAAAAAGTTTCCGACTAGAATATTTGGGATAGCTGAAAAATTATCGTAAAAAGTCAAACAGGTATCCTGAACTCTCAGTTGGAGATATTGTTATAATTAATACAAAAGAAAAGAGAATGAATTGGCCTCTATGAAAAGTCATCCAGTTGTTTCCAGGTAAAGACGGCATAGTACGTTTGGCAAAGTTACGAACTAAGTTTGGTGAGTTGCTTCGACCAGTACAAAGGTTGTATCCGGTGGAAGCGAATTTCCAGACAAATGACTTTTCTCCGAAAACCATCGAGTCTGCTCACCTTAAAGATTCTCCTGGTTCTGTTGAAAAGGATTTTCCTAGAATGTCTAAATTTGGACGAGTGATACGAACACCACAACGGTTGGACCTCCTAAACTTGTCCACGACTGTGGTTGAGTTTGACCTGGCAAAACTCAACGGGGGGAGTATGTCGCGGACAGCTCCCTCTGTATCCCTTTGCAGTAACAGTGACACCTGAATTTAAAAACTTTTACGTACCGAACTGAAGTGAAAAAAAACTGAAAAAAATTTTTTAGAATAATTCTTGTTTTTGTGAATGGAGTTGCGCCTCCGTGATGTTTCGATTGAAGTTAAAGCATTTTAAATGTTCAAGTCCTATAATCATGTATATAGTTTGTAATATATTGTAAATAAGTATTGTAGATTAACCGAGTTATGTCTTATTTTAGTTGAGTCAGTTGTTAACTAGAATTAAGTCATCAAATGCGGCAGTCCGAACCAGAAGCAAGTGTTGAGAGCTTACCTGAAGGAAGGGGTAAGTTAAAGATTTCTGACATTCTTTTGTCTATGTGAACGCTTGTTATTAACCTGGTTATCCTGGTTACTTAACATATTTATGTTTTTGTATGCACCTGTACATCACAACTCAAATTGAACACGTAATTTAGAACCTAGGTCTGATGACGGGAGCTTCATCTGGCAAGGAAACTCCTATGGTATCATTCGTAGTTAAATTGCACTGACGACGGATTTTACATGCACCAGGAGCCATTAGCGTACATGGCACTTTATATGTTATACAGAGTGACAACTATATTGTGACGACATGTAAATGACTGAAAACTCCGTGACGGCTATTTCACAACTAATTAATCCAAACTATGTAATATCTATGTTACACTAAGATGCATATTTCTTAAAGTGTATTTTAAAAAGTCTGAATATAAAAATGAAAAATTATATATTCTTTATTAAAAATTTAATTAGTATTTATATAAGAAAGTAAAAGCTTTTCAAATGAAAATGTACTTGAATTATAAAATACGCATTCAAGAAATTGCTTAATTAAACGTATTTAACTCAAAATGAAAAGTTATTAACTCAAACTTAGATTTATTCTTATTAAATCATATGATATAAATTGATTTATTAAACTTTTATTGAAAAGGAAGCAAAATCTCATCAATTTTGGTGTGACACTTTTAATGCTTGACTTTTTTGACGTCATTGCCTTTAGAAATATACACTAGAACAATAAAATTAAACACCATTAATGTACAGCATTAGGTAGTTTATGCCTAAACAAAATATAATCCTCATCTAGAAATCTACATTTTTTTCCAGACTTATGGAAACTTATTATATTTACAAAATGAATTTGGAGCAAATGATCAATCATTCGTTTCTGAAAAATAACCAAAAATAGTATATCGTTATTTTATTTTTATTTTTATTTGGTGCTCTTTATCGTGCATAAATGAATATATAACATCCCATAAATTTTAGTCATATTTAATATTATACTAAGCCACCCTCGGCAAAATTACATAAATGAAATAAATAACAATTTACATTAAATGTTCTGTGTCTAGACAGAGATTTTTGTTATTCATTAGTCTGTGGTACCTTGGAGATTTGATGTATTTTTAATAATTAACCAAGCTGAAATTGTAATTTGATTTGCTTTTATACGTTATTAAAGTTACGTATTTACCTTTTGTTTTTAGATTCTTTCTTTTTCTTCTGAAATAGTATAGTGTATATAATATCAAAAATATTGCTCCGAAATTGCTTGTATTCGTTTTATTGAAATACCTGTTCTAAAACCTAATGATTACTAGAAATATCCATTCTAAGATTTTTAAACCTCATTCTAACATTTCTAATTGAGTTTTCTCTCAATCATTTTTTCTCCTGTCAGATTTTATTTTGTGCGTGTGTGCTGCTTGAATCTGTAGAATTCACAGTTCTCTTAACACCATCTACATACATATACCACCAATTGGGTTCTTCCATAGTAAGTTTACATCATATTTCGATAATTGTAGTGTACAACGTTTCAACTTCCTTTTTATCCTATGAAAAGTTTCTTGTTATCGTTATATGTGTGACATATTCTCATACTGATAATCTTTGAATTTAGTTATTAAAACAGCTCCTCGAACTGAAATAATAGCTTAATATTAATGTAGATAATAAGTGGTGTCATCAGGATACGCATAGTTCACTAGTAAATCCAGGAAAATGTATTAGAAGTATAAATATGTGAGTATAGTTTATATTTTAGATAGAAAGGTCTAGTATAATCTATATATGTTGACAATGGAATAAACTCTTCAGCTGTTGTTTTTTAAAAATATTATTAATCGCTTTTCTTATTTATTAAATCAGATTCATTACAGTTATTTGCAATGTAATTATACACAATAATTATTATTCTTCTGTAACGATTATTTATAACAAAAACTTTAGAATTTTTTTTTCTTAATTATTCCGAAATGTTATGACACATGGAGAGTTTCTTTTTAAAATTTTAGGTTGAGTAAAAAGTTCTGAGAAATTTTTAATCTAATAGTTACCAGAAGAATTTTTATCGTATATGATGGTCGTGCCATCAATGCCGAGCTCTATTGGCAGCAGAACGATCGCGTCTATGACAAATTGGTGCAAAAGTATGCAAGATTGGTCCGCTGACAACGCGTTTTGTTTCAGCAGTACAATGCCAAACGGCACTTGGCCCAGTCGACCAAGGACAAGTTAGCACAGTTGCACAGCGTCGACATTCTCCCATACCTGTCTATATTCCACACGTTGCTCCATCCAATTATGGCCTCTTTCGATTAATGTAACACTTTTTTCAAGAGTCGTCAATTTGTATCTTTTATTGAAGTTGAAGAAGCATGTCAAGAGTTTTTAATTGCAAGAAGCCGCCATGGTACTTCCAGCAAACCGGAATCTGGCAGAATGATGGCAGTAAGTCGTGGTCTCTACTTTGAAGAATAGTCCTTGTTGCTTTTGTTGTTAGTTTGCGCATAAAAACGCAGCTTTCACAAGTTTCCTAGAACTTTTTACTCAACCTAGTATTTCTATATATAAAGTTTTGTAATAAAAGAAGTCAAATACTTTTAACAGACATAAACAAATATAAACATTTATCATACTATAACTGTTCTGGAATTGGACCATATATATTTTCTCTTTCAAAGTTGCATACTTCAAGAAAATGGATTAGTACTGGAAGACTAAATCTTGAAAGGCGTACTAAATGTTATTTTAAATCACTAATTCTTTAAAAACGATATTTAAAACTTCGGTAGGCTTTTCAATTTTATTAGAATCACCATTTCAAGAACGTTGCATTTGAGAATTCTTTTTCACATTTTTTTTCAGCTTTTATATTAAATTTTGTCAGAATAAGTAAAGATTTTTTTGTTATTTGGGATTTATCATTTTCTTCACAATTATTTGGGATTTACATGCATATTTTTGTGATACTACACTAATATTAAGTGTAATATAATATGCGAGCTTGCAATATAAACGTATAAAGAATTATTACTACTGTTTTTACCACTAAAATTTTTTAATTCTGTACAGTATAATAAACTTAATGTTTTTAAAGCTGAATACTTAAGTTATGTAATGAACTTTGTAAGTGTAAAAATCATTTATTGATCACTTACTGTGTATATCTTTCAGTGCAATACACGATTTTCCATGTAAAACTATTGAATGATATAAGGTTGTAAAATATGTTTTTATAATAATAAAAATTTTAAGTCAGAAACAAAACTCAACATCAAGTTACTTTTTTTATAATTTAGATTTTTTTCCTTTAAACAGTAAATTTATTATTCTTCCCATAAAGCAAAGTCTTATCTTTTAAAGTTTTGTTCTAATTTCATACATGAAAACATAAAATGTAGATATATGTAAATAAACTAAAATTCTACAAACAAAATTATTAACATATTTATAAAATAATTTGAAATTCCTAGAAAATGAATCTTGGTTTAAAAGTAACATAACATAAACATTTTTAAAATTTGAAGAGATAAAACGTTTTTGAAAAACAATAAACAATGAGCCATTTTTTGCATGGGTATACATTTGTCATCAAAAGATGACTTATTTTACTTTAGTAAATAAAAATGTATTTCACAAAGAAAAATATCCCATGCATAAAATATTTCGGGAAAAAGAGCAATATTTTTCTCTGCCTAAAACTTTTTAGTTAGAAAGTATCGTTCCAGAAGTAAAATAATTTAATAAAAAGGCAGTTAACGTTTTCAAAGTTGCAGGGTTCTGGAAGTGAACCAAATATAAGTGTTTTTTTTTTTTTTTCGATTGCAAAGTTATACTAAACTTTCATTCAACGCATCTTTTTCATCTGAGATAAAAGACGAATTCTTGAATAGGTTACAAAGGATATGTTACATTAAATTGCTAAATTTGCAGATCTTAGAAAATAAAATTTCTCTTTTAGTCCCAGTTTTTTATCCATGTTAAAACCTATTGTATGGATACACTCTAAAAACGACATTTTAAAAACTGAGCAAAAATGGCTCCGAATCAAAATCACTCAAGTTGGAAATCTGTATATACTCATTTCCGAAAACATGGACATACTCAAAGATGAGCACATGATGTTTTATTCTTGAATGTGTGCATGTTTTCAGAAATGAATATATACATGTTTTAAAATTGAGTAATTTTGATTCGGAGCTATTTTGACTATGCGACGTACTCAGATTTGAGTATTTCTTGCTCAGTTTTAAAAATGTCGTTTTCAAAGTGTATCATTTTTATACAAAAATAGAACATTACACATACAATTTTGTTGTCAAAATAACAGACAGAACATTAGAAGACAAAAAGATACATGTTAAAATCATCAAAATGCTGAATTTCGCAACATTCTGCATAAGTAACCAAAATCTTAAGATAACTTATAGAAATTAAACGTAAATGCGGTTAAAAAAGGGATAAATATTTCGAAACACGAAAATTATTGATCTTAACTCCAAAATTTGCAATGAAATCTTGCAAATTCCTCACTCGAAATCTTTCTTTTTCGAATTCACCCATTCTTCGGTTTCGAAGGCTGAAGAAAAAATGTTAAGCTTCTGCGTAACAGCTTTTATTTGTTCTTCCGCAAACACGATTACAATGTCGTTCGCCTCGTTTCATGTAATAAAATATTAGTGAAACGTTTCGCTCGAAATCATAACAAATGAAATAATATGAATAAATTCACCACCTTGGGGAAATGTACTACATTTAACGAATAAAATGTAATTTTGCTTGAAACGGAGTATTTCTGGTATTTCAGAATTGCAAGCATTGGATCGTCATATTTGAAACAAAAGTTTCAACAAAATGAAAACATCGACTTACGCAAAATTGAAAGTGCCATGTTTCTCAGTGCACCATTCCAGGCTGTTTCGTAAAATTTCATGAACCACGCTGACAGGTATGTCTAAAGTTCGGGAAAAGCTCCGAGCGCAGAACGCTCCCAAAGCACTACTTGACACTTTCCGCAAAGCCGTAGCCACATCTTCCACTGACGTCGAAACAATTGCTTTAATCTTTTTGCCACAATTCACGTCAAAGAAACAGTCTCTCCGAATTCATCAATCATTCTTCAAACCAAATACATAACCATCGGGCCAAAGTCTCTTCTTAAAGCCTTTCATATCCGCAATTTCTTCAGTGCAATTGCCACACAGTTACAGTTCTTGAAAAGATCTTTACTAACAGAACCCGGTGCATTATTGATACAGACCTTCTCAGACGTAGAATAAAAGGAATTGGACATACCCCCGCCTATTAATCACAAGTGCAACGTGCGATTTGTATATGACTTCTTTTAATTAGCATGTTATGACGAGTACAGCTCAATCTATTAGTCAACTTTTGAACTTGTTCTTTCGCAAAACAAATTCTCATTGCCTTACGTATACTCATATGATATATGAGGTCATTCCTACCAGTGTTTTTTTACAGCATTTTCAAAGAACTCTCTTTATAATCACCCTGTACGTATAGTATAATAAAAGATTTAATAGCCATTCTCACAATTATTGTAAATGTGATAATATAAAAAAGTCGTAGAAGTTTACATTACTATGCGCCATCAGTATACACTTTACGCTTCACATTTTGGACTACGATTAACAGTTCATATGGTATCATCGATTGATTGATCACCCTTACTTTCTAGAACTTTACGTGATGTTATCGCACTTCACACAAACAAGGTACGTATTGTTGCATTTTCATTGCAATGTTTTATTTGTTTTTTTTTTTTTTTTTCAAAACTGTTACCATTAAACCAAGTTCAGTTAAAATGAAACACCTTATATTTGCGACTAAATAAGTGGTAATTTTTCACCCTGTTGATGCCTGCAACCACCGCTGTGAATTTGCTGGTCGAATTCGGCAATATTCAGAATACTACAAAAGTGACAAAAAACTTTTATTGCGTAATAGCTTTTGTCAAATTGAACGCTTATTACATTTTACTTCTCGATATTAAGTAACGTTTTTTACACTCTTAAACGTTTTCCCGTCAATCGTTAAACACTTATTTAAACCAACCCGGATTTCTGATGTAACGATGGAATTTTATAATCTATTTTTGTCTCATTTGACGAACTGCCAGATTTATAAAAATTTTAATAGACTAGCAAAAGCCATACTTTGTTTGTATTCATGAAGCATTATTTAAAAAGATAAATATTTGAAAGTAACAATATTTTTTATATTATTTTTATATCTTTATGAAGCAAAAATATTATTCTATGTTATGGCGTATTTTAATTTTAGAAATGCAAATCCAGCCAAATAACTAAGAATTTCCTGGGAATTTTTAATTTATGATATAAGACTTGTATAAATAAAAGTATTTTCGATGCACAGTTTTACAAAATATTTTTAAATTTTCAAGTAAAAGCTCTTTTAAAGATGTTTTTACATTTTCCAATAGCCTCTGGTGTTTTCTCAAATGGTTTGAAATAGTTATGTTTCCAATCTTTGTAATTCACATCAAATAATCTTTGATAGCAATCTTAGAATAATATATTCGAAGAGAGCTTCAAGAAAGTTGCTAAGTTTTATAAGTTTTTAACTTATTATATTATTGTTATTATTCAACTTTCGAATTTGAATAATACTTTATATAACGAATTTAACAATTAATTTTATTTGTTCACAATTCTTTTGTTGCCACTTTACAAAAAAAAAAAAAAAAATCATAATATAATTCTTTTAAAATGCGTAAGTATCGTCTCTACGTAAATGATTTCACATAATAAGAATAAATTGTGTATTTGAATTCTTAACACTGAAAAACAGTATAATAATTGAATGTAAATTATCGAATTTTCACAAATTTTAATTCATTAAAAATATGCTATAATTTTCATACAAAAGGTGTTTTAAAAATTTCATAAAAGAAATTGTGAAACTATTATGTGATTACCATATTATTACCATTATAATGAACACCAAAATATGCGCCATTTCCAACCAATCTTAATAAAGCATTCTATTAAAATGTATATTCTCCTATCACATAACATACTATTTTAATATGAGAAAGTTTAATGTTCTTTTAAGGTTTGAAGCATAAATTCTGCAGTTACTTTATTATTTAAAATGTTTCGTCTTCGCAAAATGTATATATATAGGTTAATTCCTTATTTAAATAATTAAAAAAAAAGAGAGGTATTTCGATGCAACGATAATATTTCACGTACTTAATCATTCATGACTTTATTTATTTTTACTTACTCAATGATTTTCATTTACTGCACGAAATATGCATCTTTCATTATCGTTTACAAAAATAAATCCGTATAAAGGAAAAATATTTTCAACAAAATAATAAAAAAAAATGTTTTTTTGTCAAATCATTCAATAAAAAAATAATATTTGCAGAATCTGCAGATCATATTTTATTTCCTTCATGCCCAAAAATATTTTTTTCCTTAATTAAATTTAAACAAGAAAGAAAAATCCTACGTACGGCATAGATTATGAAACACTTTCCAACACTTCCAGAAAGCTTTAACAAAACTTCGTACAGCTTTCGTACAGCTCCGTAGTTTACCTAGTACCTTTATTACAGGCCATTATTTAGCTAAAATTTAAATAAAACTAAAATACTCTTAAAACTACTGAAATCAGATTTAAAGAAATTATCATCCATAGATTATCCATAGAATTAAGCAATTTGCGGTCATACACAGTAACCCTTACGATTTTTTTTTGTTTACCCTGCATATAAATTATAGCATTTATACACACCAAACAGTATGCATAAATACAGTGAAACATAAAAGCGCATATCTTAATTGAAAATTCATTTCCAGCAATCACCGCTAATACACAATACTTCTGATATGATATAGTATCTGAAATCTTTTGTGCGTCTCTTTAATGCTGATGACGAAATTAAACTTCGTATTATGCATGAAATAACTTACAGTAAACTTCAACGAATTATATCAATTTCACTATGAAATAGTTTAACGTAATTAAAATACGACGCAAACAATCCCCCCCCCCCCTATATCATTATGTAACGGAATTATTTTTTGTGGCCTGTAAATGAATAATAATTATTCTTTGCACCGAATATTCCACAGAATGCATTTAAATTTTGTTATGTTTGGATGTGTGTAACATCATTGAAAATCATTTGAAATGATTTTTTCCCATTTACCGTAATATAAAGGAATACTTTTGTCTGTCCCTGTAGATGGACTAAACATACTAGAAATTTCATTTGAAATAGGAATCGTTGTAAGTTAAACGTCAATAACATCCAAAAATTTCAGGGAAATCCAAGTATATTTACGAGAGTTAGAGCGCGTACAGACGGACAGAAAAACCGAAGTCATAAACACGTTTCAACTTTCTTGGAAAGTGTTAAAAACAGTTTTGATATATTTTAGCGGAATAATAAAGTATATTTTATTTATTTAATTAATCTTGATTCTATCTATAATTACTAACTCCATGTTTTATTTTTTCTTCTGAAAAGATATGTGTTTCATTTTTTATTTGAAAAAATGTGTCCATAATGGAAAAAAATATGTAAAGTGAATTAATTAAAATAATAAATTTTTAAAGGTTATTCCATAAAAAAATACTGTGCATATCTGCAGATCATAATTTATTTTTATGTTTAATTTCAAGTCAAAATACTGATTAGTTTTTTCGTAAAGTGTACGACAAAATGTAATTATCATCCTAATAAAGCGTTTTTGTAAATAAATAAATCTTTATATAAAATAAATAGTTTAAAAATTAAAAAAAAAAATGCTTCCCTATATGAAACAGTTAATAGATTGCCAGAAAATATATTGCCAAATTTTCTTCTCTCGCCAAAGCCATTTGCACTATTTCGCCTTGTACCCTATAATACAAAAGTACTCATTTTGAATATTTTATTTTTGTAGTATTATTATATATAAGTTCTATAATAATAAAGAATAAACCTGTAAACTACTTCGAAAATCGTGATAATTGTTGGCTTCTGAAACACTTCACTTTCGTCAGACTTGGATAATTTTACACTATTTCTACTCTTACTTAAAAAATATATATACAGGGCGTCCGTAATTAAACGACCCTATTTTGACCCTTAAATGCCGGGTGTTGTTTTTCGGCAAAATACCCAATTTAGTCTCTAAAATGCTAATGGAAGAATATTGAAGCTATAATGCCTAATGTTGCCAATGAAATACATTACGAAAATATTATTAAATAGAATTTCAACATGTAGATGGCAACACTTGTGCTGTTTAAAAATAAAGATAGATTTATTTTTTCAATTGTTGCTACTTGTTTTTTTTTTTTGCTTGGAAGCTTGCGAAATACCCTGTTTTGTTCTGCAGTGAGCAAGTAAAATTTATTTCTTATTATAATTCCTAAAATTCTTGTTTGTTTAATATTATAGAATTTTATCAAGGAAAATTATTCTTTCAATTAAAGACAAGTATTGCCGATTAGTAACAAACTGTATTTTAGCCGTAAATACTTAAAACAAAATATGATTTTTTTAAAGTATTTTTCCCATGATTTATTTAAAAAGTGAAAGCCGAAAAACATTATTACAATGATTTTTGAAAAATCAGGAATTTAAGGGTTAAATTTATCTACAGGCGAAGCTATTGGTCAGAAAGTTGTGAAATTTTGTGACGAACATAATAAAGAAATGGGAATTTGTTTGAGCGAAAAAAAAATTTCGCCACCAGAGGGCGTTTTTTTAATGAATTACAGATTTTTTAAAGTTTTTACGATTTATTTTTCTCAGATATATACAGACAGTCCCCTCAAAATAATAAAGCGTAAAAACTTTAAAAAAATATTGGTTACTAAAAACTATTGGTGTTCGAATTGAACGGTTCGTACAAACTCTGAAAAAAAAAAAAAATCTGCCTACAATAGCTGCCATTTTTTTATTAGAGCTCAGGCCTAGTATTCAGTGGGCAGAGGCTAAATGTGTAATTTATTAAAAAACACTCTTTGGTGGAAAATTTTTGAACTATTTTTTTCCCGCTCAAATAAATTCCCATTTCTTCATTATATCAGTCACAAAAATTCAAAACTTTCTGACCAATAGTTTCGTATGTAGACAAATTTAAAGTAGGATCCTTTAATAATGGGCACCCTGTATATATTTTAATTGATAATATAAGTTTTTACACAGTTACCTTTCCGGCCTTAATTATAAAGTATTTTGAGACAGACAGGACATTCTATATATTATAAGACAAAAGTATATTTTTTTCGTAAACGAAATATAATAATGAGTTTTATGGGAATTTATATTTTTCTCTTTATTTATTTATTTTTATCAAATTTATTAATTAATTTTTCATTTATTTAGATGAACTTTATGTATATTCTTTACAAACAAAATTAAAAGTTATAAAATCAATTGTTTGCTTAAAATGTGAATGAAGGACTATTTAACAACACTGGATTAAATCTAGGTTTCAAAACCTATTACTAAATTCGTTAGCGTGCATTGTCACTTAAGCAACAAAAAAGATAATTTATATTCAAAGTGCATAACAATCAATACATTGTTATACTCTGATGATTTGGAATCAATTTTCATTAATTTTGAACATCAGTGACTATTTGTACATTAATAGGGGACACTGCATTACATTACTGAGGAACTATATCCACTAATTAGCAGATTACAATCAGAACGCTGTGTTTTGTGGATCTGCAATAGATTTTATGTTGACAATTAGAAAATGCAGATAATCACAATAGAAACAGTTCTGGTAATAGCTATAATTGGCTTGTTAACAAGTATAATTTTAGTAAATTGCATTAGAGATTGTCAAAAGCTATTCAAATTTGAAAAATTATTCAAGTTTTACGATAGACATAAAAAGGAATATTAAATTATATGTAAATTTATAAATAATGATTATAAAAATCGATATATATATATATATATAATAGTTGAAGTATTTAATTCACTACGGAATATAATAAAGATAAATTATTGTTATAAATAAAGATTTACATATTTTCAAGTTTAATGTATGTTCTATTGTGCATTATTAAATTTAAGAATGTATCTATTACTGCTTTTTCCTTATTTTATAAATGCTTTATTTTTCACTTTAGATGTTTTTGAGTGGAACATAAAAAATATAAGAGGGGTATTTTTTAAGTATGGAACGTTTGAAGATAAAAAAAGAACGAAATAAGTCTTTCAAAAACCCTTCATTTATTTTCATATTCTGAACACAATTCTCCATTTTTCAACATAACTGCCATGTTTTTTTAAACGCTGATCATACCTCCAAACTAGATTATAAGTAACCACTTCATAGAAACCTACCGCCTGTTCCGATAACCAAGAGGTCACGGCCGTTTTCGCGTTTTTGTTATCGTTGTAGTGGTTGCCGCCGATATGATGTTTGAGATAGCGGAAAAGATGAAAATCACTCAGGGCAAGGTCAGGGCTGAAGTGGGGTGTGGTCCAAAACTTCCCAGCTAAAAGACTCCAATAAAGCTCGAGTCTGAGCTACGGTGTGAGGCCTTGCATTGTCATGGAGCAACGAAATTACCTCTGTCAGCATGCCGAGTCTTTTGTTTTGAATAGCTTTGCGACAAGAAACGTATCACTGACCGTATTTCGCACGGGGCAGACGATTCTATAATCACGAACATTTTAAAGACACAGAACAGACCGTACAGGTTACCTACACAGCTGCAATTGAGCTCAGTTGTTCCCAAGGAATGCCTGGACACTACGAAAGCATTCGTTGCGACGCGCGAGAAATTTATTAGTGTATACAATGGCCTTTACTTTAAAAAAAAAGTACACGCCTCGTATATGAAAGGTCGAGGGACGTCCGCAAACATTCAAGAACTACCTTTGCATAAACCTGACGAATGCTATCTCTACTGCAACAAGGGTTTGTGGCTTTGTGTGATAAATTTTATGCATCACATACCACCATAAAAGTAAAACAGGAATCATTTCAGGTTATCTGCCTACTTTAAAATTACCATTTTCGTGAAATTTTTCTTTTTCTTTTAATCGAAAGGGAAACCTATTATGATTCCAAATCTCTTCTAATTTTATTCATATGATTTCTATAAGAGGAGTTATGACCAATTTAATAAACAGGAATTAATAAATCAAATAACGAAAGTTGACGCAGGAAGGCCAGGAGCAATGTAAACAATGTATCTATGCATTAATTGCACATTTTGTTCATAAATACACTCATAAATCTTAATTGACACTTCCAGATTAATTTTGTATGTATCTGATATACCAGTTTCTAAATGAAAATCAGGGTTTTAATGCTTGGTAGCATTGATTAGTATGCAATCAATGATTGCATAAAACATAAAATTATAATTAATACATAAATTGAAAGAGCAACTCAAACAGTTTTACCTACAAACTTACAAGTGTCCAATGTGAGCACCTTTCGTCACACAGCACACATCAAGTCGATAGCTCAGTTCATCCCAAACGTTGATTAGTGGTTGTGGGGTCATTGTTGCAACAGCTGCAATAGTCAGCTGGTAGTGGAGGCACATACACACGATCCTTTATGAACGCCCATAGGTAGAAATCACATGGCGTCAGATCGGGTGAGCGTCTGAACAGAACATCTTTGCTAATCAACGTTTGGGAAGAATTGAGCTATCGACTTGATGCGTGACGAGTGACGAATGGCACACGGCACATTGACCACATTGACCACTTGGAAGCTTGTGGGAAAAACTGTTTGAGTTGCTCTTTCATTTTATGTATTAATTATAATTTTAAGTTTTATGTAATAAATATTACCAAGCTTTAAAACCCCGATATTCATTTAGAAATACCCCGTATATAAAATAAAACTTTAAATGAATAAATCCATTTTTTCATCATTTCCGTGTTCCATAAAATGCATTGCATAAAATGTTTTAAACATATTTCAGTAAACTTTTGTCATAATGCTTTCTATATCACTCACTATGTTCTGAACTAGAATCCAAGCTGTATGTGATAATATAGTTATTTTATTGGTACTAGAATATACAAAATTGTGATTTTTAATAAAATCTATGTATTTTTTTATATAACTAGGGGGCTCGGCCCCCTACGAGCTACGCTCGCCAACCCCCGTCCAGACACCGCAGACTCTAAATGCACGCTAATTTGATCGGCTTTAAAAAGATTTCGAAAGATTGAATTATAATTTAAAAAGCAGTGGCGATCTCCCTATAAACGAATTTCTATTCATTTCTCTTTGATTGGGGAATTTTAACGCCAAATCCGCTGCGGTACTACTTGATTATCCTGTCGACCAATTTCGCCAAATTATATAAATCGCCAAACCACTCGCCAAATTATACAAACCGATATAATTTTTATTTTAAATAACGAAAGAGCAAATAAATTCGTACAACATTTATAAAAACACAAATAAAACGTCGAAATAAAAATAACTTGATGACGTATACACGTGTAACAACATTTCAAAATAAGCTAATATAAAAGGAATTAAGTAAAGAGCGTCTTTGTCTCCTGGTATTTTTTAACAAAGCGAAAAGAAAGTTCTTTTAAATGAGACATTTTAAATTAATTCTCAAAATATCAAATAAATGTCTAGCGCAATTTCTAAATTTAAACTTTTTTGCAATATTATTTTGTGTTCATTTTATGTAATAACTATAATGTGACGTAAATATGACGTAATTTCTCCTAAGACTTCTAACGCATGTTAATGAATTTATTATTTTACAATATCCTTTCTTTTTTAAAATTCACGTGTATACTTTTTATGACGTAATTTTTAATAAGTTCCTGCTTTTTATACGTAATTATTTAATTCTATTTTGAAAGTTTTTTCCTGTTTATAATAGTCACGTGTAAATAAATTTTTAATTTGAAGTAAACATTATTGCTTACGCTTTTTATACAGTTGGCAACAGTTTAAATTAGTACAATTTTTTGAAACCTGTAAAAAATATCTCTAGAAATGCTGAAAATTTGAATTTAAAATAGAAATAAAACCTGAAAAAATGAGTCAAAATAGAAAAATTAATGCAATCTGCACTCCGGCAAATTCTAACGCATAAAATGATCTAAAAATTATTACACTGCCATGCATAGTTTTTGCTGCTATAAAACTTTTTTAGTGGAACGATTTTGTCCAACTTTAGCATTAAATAACTCTTAAAATAATTCTTCAATTTGAAAACTGTCTGCATCAGCGTGTTTATCAAACATTTCTGTATAAAACCACCGATTTTCATATTTTTGTATGCATTATTTTTGTTAATATTAACGAAGAAAGGCCTCCGGTCACAAAAAAATCAAAACCGGCGGCGGCGGCGGCGGCGGCGGCGGTGACAGCGGTAGTTACTTTTTTTTAGAATAGAGAGATTTGAAATGTTGTAGTTAATTTTGAAAATATTTTAAAACTGCTAGTTCAGTGCACAAGTAAGTGCATCAGTATTATGTAGTACAAAATAAATTGAAATACGTTTTGTTGAATTGAGTGTACGTCATCTGTCGTATGCATGGAATGGTGTTGAAAAATGGCGAAACACGCAATTTGAAACAAGTTTTTGAAGGTATTACTAGGATTTCGTGTTTTTTCATTATTCTGTATTACAACTGAACTAAAAATATGTCTATTTATTCAATACTGTACATTCATTTTTTAAAGGCGCACCAAACATACACAGATAAATTAACAGCTTTCTGATCATTCTGTAAGATAAAGAGGCCTCGGAACCTAAACCAATACGTCGACCCAGAGTCCGACGTGAGTCAAAAATACTTCAAGCCGAACTATTTCTAAAAAAAAAATCAATCAAAGTAAATTAATCCACAGTTTGTTGTAAATATGTAAATATAGTCCAAAATGATACCTTTGATATTCATTTTATCTAAACTATCAGTTTTTAAAAAGGAACATGTATAGAGTCAATCGTATTCGCATGCATATTTCTTAAGCGGAAACAACATTTTAGACTTTCTTTCGAAAAGTCGGTTACACCTTAATCCGACCCAAGAATATAAAAAAATAAACATAAAATTGACTCAACCTCAAAAAGGTACTGTCATACAGAGCTGAAACAACAAATATAATCGTCATTTTCGGGTCGCCTTTGTTTAAAATTTTGACCCAATGCAGGATTTTAATCAATATCCCAGAAAATGATTGCCAGATCGCACAGGAATAGGACTTGCGATGCACTATCATGTACAAAGATTAAGCCTTATTTTGTAAATATATAAAATCTGGATTTTAACACGCGAGTTTTAAATTGGACATTTAGTTCTGATTCTCAATCGATACTTCTAAAGTCCTGTTTGAGAAATCATGTTTGTTATAGAATGCTCATAATAAAATTTATGAGTGCAGGAAATAAATATATATATATATATATTTAATGAAAGTTGAATAACGAAAAAAAACTTCACAAATTTTACTGAGGATTAATTTCTATCATCCAAATATATCACAAAATAATATAGTAGTATTACACATCCAGTTAATTTGGTTTCAATTTAGTTTCATTTTGTAAATATATAAAATCTTGGCTTTAACAGTCGAGTTTAGACATTTAGCTGTGGTTCTCAATCGATACTTCCAAAGTCCTGTTTGATAAATCATGTTTGCTATAAAATGTTTGCAATAAAATGTACGAGTGCAGAAAATGAATATTTTTATGAAAACTGAATAACGAAAGATGGAATTCTAAAAAAAAATAATTGAGGGTTAATTTCCATCATCCAAGTATATCACTAAATAATAGAGTACTATTACACATTCAGCAAATTTGGTTTAAATTTTGATTCTATTTGTAAATATATAAAATCTGGGCTTTAACACGCGAGTTTAGACGTTTAGCTCTGGTTCTCAGTCGATACTTCCAAAGTCCTGTTAGAGAAACCATGTTTGTTATAGAATATTTGGAATAAAATCTACGAGTGCAGAAAATAAATATTTTTCATGAAAACTGAATAACAAAAAAAAAATTGATCATATTTAATTGAGGATTAATTTCCATCATTCAAGTCTATCACTAAATGATATAGTAGTATACACATTCAGTAAATTTGGTTTAAATTTAGTTTCATTTTGTAAATATATAAAATATGGGCTTTAACACGCGAGTTTAGACATTTAGCTCTGGTTCTCAATCGATACTTCTAATGTCCAGTTTGAGAAATCATGTTCATTATAGAATGTTGGAAATAAAATCTACGAGCACAGGAAATATTTTTTTCTAATGAAAATTGAATAACGAAAAAAAAAATCTAAACATATTTGATTCAGAATTAATTTCTATCATCCAAGTACATCACTAAATAATATATCAATATTACACATTCTTTAAATTTGGTTTAAATTTAGTTTCATAAAACAGATAACATTTAAAATTTGAATAACATAATATGGATTTAAATGGATTCTGCTTTCTTTATTCTTTTATAAGAAGTAAGATTGTTATGATTTTTTCCTCTTTGAATTTTACTTTTAACGTGTCTATCCGATATTAGTACAATAACTTTCCTATATAGCTACTGATCTAGTTAAGAAGAATACAACTCCTATGGAATAACTATTTATTTTAATTATTACGTTATTAGTTATGTAAGATAATTTAGTTACGAACATGGGTTTTGAAATAAATTATTTAAAATCTAAAAAACTGTCTTGATGTGAATTGTAATAAACATCTCTGCATTTTATTGTACATTACACCACCTTATTATAAGAGTAATTAATAAATTAACCTCTTTGACATTTTTATGCAATCTTTTACACGTCCGATGCAATTTATCGCTTATGAAAATTATCCGAATTTGATAATTATATTCAAATACATTAGAAGAATATTAAACACGGTAAAGAAAATAGGAAATTTTATGTTCAGCAAGAAAGTGACGCTTAATTCATTTATGTTAAAATTGAAATTAATTCTTTGATAAGGCATTTATTTACAGTTTCTTTCGCGGTTGTTTATACCTCTGCTGTCATAAGTGTAATTAAAACAGAAATTGTATCGCATTAATTTTGTATTTACTATAGAAAAAATATTTTAGTAATTTGATTTAGGGACGTATCTGCAAATAATATTTTTTTACAAATTTTCACTTGTACATGCTAAAGAAAAAACTCATCAAAAAATACATTTACAATAAATGTATTAGTATACGAACGTACCCTAATCTGCTGTATGGCTGTTATGTTTGCCTTAAAATTGAAAAAAATGTATCTTTCATTATAAACCTTATTAATATGCATTAAAAACTTTGTAAACATTGTACAATAATTACATGTTTTCCATATATGTTACGACTTAAACACAAAGAAACTCAAATTTTTAATTTTAAACGACTATCAATAAAATGCGTAGAGCGTATGGAAACTCGCTTAATCTGATCACAATTTTTTTTCGAAAATCCTTTAATAACTTAATTATTGTCTGAAATTGAAATTATCTTTGTCGCAGAAAATACATTATATTAACTTTAAAAAGTTCCCTGTTTTCTTTAAAAGGTGACAAAATAATAAAAGAGGTATTACAACTTAAAAAACGTGCATTTCATCTAAAACCTCTTTGTACTTTCAAGCTTTTCAAAGCTCTTCATCACATTATATTTTAATAACTTTCTGCTGTTTATTTATACAAATACGTCAGTTCGTTTTGAAAATGAGAGAGCCAATAATTATTAGAGTTGAAAGTAGAAGTAGCCATTTCTTGGATTGAACTTACTTAGAGAAAATATATATTGTTATGAACTGCAGTTCCATTTATTTTATTATATCACTCCAAGAAACTGATACTTTTTGTTTCAACTCTAATAATTATTTGCTCTATCATTTTCAAAACGAAGTGACGTATTTGCAAAAACAGCAGTTAGCTAGTAAAATATTATCTGATGAAGTGCTTAAAAGTACTAAGGCATTTTAAATAAAATGTATATTTTTTAACTTCTAATATCTCTTTTATTAATTTAGTCATATTTTAAGTAAAACAGTGAACTTTTTAAAGTTCCTATAATATATTTTATGTTTGAATAAAGGTGAAATATTGCGCTTCGTCTTATGATATTATCTTTGTCTCTATAAACAATGGCTTTACCGGGATTATATGTAGCTAGCTAATTTTTGAAAACTTTGGCAATACTTTCTTTACTTCTTTCGAAAATGTATTAATAATGTTAAAAAATATTTTTTTTTCTCATAACTAGTCCATTTATTTAAAAGTAAGTTCAAATTTAAAATTATTATTGGGAATGAAACCGAACCTGTAATCATACAGAACCTGTAATATTACGGAATTTTATAAAAGCTGATTTTAACAAAAATCGCATTTTTTTTTATTTTTTTTATAATCTGAAATACAACACGATTTTATCCATATTCGTCTAACAGGGCGATTCAAAAAGGTCTGAAAAACGTTTAAATGTGTTATTGTGAACTACAATATACACAATTTTCTAGCGATATCTAGGGTGGTAATTCACTTGTTAAATCAAACATACAGGCTGTCTCACTGGAATCCAAAGGCGAATTTTTGTCAATAACTTTAACGTTTATGAAGATAATGTAAAAGAAATGAAAATAGATAAGTCCCAAACTTTGTTTGTACGATATATAAAGGTAATTTGAGAAGAGATACAAGTGGCTCGAATGTTAAAGTAGTAGCGCTGTACATGATGATTCATATTTTGAAAGTTCGCATACTTTAACTTAACTAAATGCTGTATCTCCAATAGTTTCCATTATATTAGGGCATGTCACATAAAATTAAAAAGGCTTGAGAATTCCTCTCAAACTCCATTTTATGTAAACTTGTTTATGAATCTTAAGAAAAAAAAAATGTCGATCCAAGATTTTGGCTAATTCTACTCTAAAACACGAATCTAAAATGCAAAGAAACCTTTTAGATAAAATTAATTCCCAATTTGGGACAATGCTGAACGCGAATGAAAAACTCGTCAAATTAATCACCTATAGACAATACGGCTTAATTTCTAGCAATTTATTTTTGGTCACAAAGTTTAAAGACATTTCCTCAAGTATCCCCAAGAATGGCGCTAATTTCACGCCGACTGATATAATTATGCAGTTTAACGCGTATGAGATTGTCAATAATGCTTACAGCAGAGGAAATATATTTTCGAGAAACAACGTTTGCTAAAGCTTATAAATGAACACGTTTCTGAAAAAAAAAAATCCGCTGTTTTCTTGAAAAATGGCAGCCACACTCGAATTTCAACTAGCTCTTATCTTAGTCATTTTTTAAGATAGAGAGGAAACAAAAAATTTTCTGGAATAGTTGTGCCAATGCCAAACACTTGCGAAAGAAAAAAAGTTTGATTTATAATTTTTTTAATAGTATATTTTTTTTAGATTTGATATGCTTACGGGGGAGCAATTTTAAATCAAAATGAGGAATTAAGCTGGCCAACGAGCTTCCTTTTTCGAGATCAACAAACCTGAGAAACTTGAAATGAGCAAACTTGGTAAAATCTTAACGTATGCTTAGTCACATCCAAATCCTTTCATAAATTCGGGTGTTATTGCATGACAAATGTCATAAATATAAATAAACATTTGGACCGAGGGTGGTTTTTGATTATGAGAGTCATTATCGGTGAAAATGTACCGAACATTTTCGGAATCCGGACGACTTCAATAGGTAATTTCTCATTATTTTTGCAACGGAAGCGACCTAAAATAGTGTATCATAAATTTTTTACACTATGCAATCGGCCGGGTATTAACTCTGGACCTCTCATATTAAACTAAATGTGCTGCCATACCGCGTACTTGATAATATCGCCTCATAATCTATCAGTAATATTCTGTTACATTTTTGTATTTATTTTCTAGATAAAATCTGCGAAAACCGTTTGAAAATCGTTTCAAAATACTTTAAATGACTAATCCATCAGCCGATTTTTACGAAAATCTATACAGTTCTTCAGTGGCCTGTAACATATTCACAAAATGGGAGCTGAAACGAAAGAACCTATTGGGACACATCGTAATTACTCACAGTCTCATATCAGGGCTGGCACAACTATCGGGCAAACGGGGACGATGCCAAGTGCTTCGCGTATGTCACGGACCTGAAGGGCCCCGCGTGTTTCCGCACATATTGAAATCGTTTGCCTCTTTGTAAAATAGAAATAATTTTGCCATCTGTTTGATAATTTAAGCTCGCATTTTAAAAGGTTATTTTTTAAAAGAAAAAGATATAAAAGTCATATCCTTATAAAAAAAAAAAATCGTTATAAAAATCATTCAATACGTCTATTAGTAGTAATACAGTTTAGAATGAGTTATAGATGCATTACTTTTTCTGGTTTCAAAAGTATTATTGGTTACACAAAACAAAGATATTTCTAAAAGGCTGATTTCTTTCGCCTTTGCATCTTTTCAGCTTTCTTGGATTTTGGGGGGCGGGGGTGGGGGGGGGGGAGGGGGACATTTTTCAATTCCGAAATATTTCTACACTTCTATTGCAAAATATATATTTGTATAATAGAAAAATATTTAAAATAAAAGATTTGAGTGAGTTTGTAAATATTGCACAAAACAACTATGAAATTTAATTAATCCGTCTAAATCCTCTAATCCTTCTAAAATCCTTCTGAAACTTATTAAATGATTATGCAAATCTTCTAATATAGTTGCAAAAATTCATGAAGAATTCTTTAGAAGATAACATTTTCATGAATTCATAATCCAGTGCATATAGGATTAAAGTGCTTTTCAAAGGTGCCCCATCTCCCACACACACATATCCTCTTCGCTCCGTGGGTTCACACTCTATCCTCTTCATAACAAAATCTAACGTTTCATTTTTTTTACATTTTGACTTCACTCGTTTATAGCTGAATGATTTTTGCTTCAAAAGCAAAACCAATAAATGGCAACATCCATGCTGATTTCATAATAAAATAAATGTTATTTTCATCTGAGTTCGCAAAATGCCTTCAAGACAGTGTGGCCAAGCACGTGATACATTTCAATAAGCATTTAACTTAAATCCTTTGCAAGAAGGCTTTTTATATCATTCACTTGTTTAAAGCACTTAAATTTATGATTGTGATAAATTTAGTTAGTGATTATTAAACTGGTATTATAAGGGGGCTTGTAATTTTAGATCCATATTTTTGAACCTAAATTAGTAATCCCCTAAAGGATCAATTTCAGAAAATTACTTTCTTCTGCCAACTATGATTTTATTTTGTTTTTGAAACAACAGTGAATGAATATTTGCTGTATTGTTTTAGCTTAAGGTCGGGAATGGATATCATGATTGTAATACTTTTTTTACAGTATGTTTTCGGAAAGTAAAAAGATTTGCATGTTGAAATCGCTTTGTTTGAGTTAAAGTTATGCTCGTATTCGAAAAAGTAACTTGTATTTTTGAATAAATACAAGAAATATGACCCAGTTCTCTATACAAAAAAAAAAAAAAAATGTTGTTGTATTATACCATATTTTTAAGTTTGTCCGAGATTGTCCATCCAAGCTTAGTATTTAAGTATCCTATTTAATAAAAAGCTACGCGTTGCTGACGATTGGTCTTTTCGCTAATCGTTCCCACAGATTAATCTCAGAGAATGAAACATTTGAAGTTACTGAAAAAATTAATAGCTCGAAAAGTATTTGTCAGAAAATTGTTAGACAAACTGCGTTAGATAGGTAAAAAAAAAAAAAAAAAAAAAAAAAAATATATATATATATATATATATATATATATATATATATATATATATATATATATATATACTTTTTGTTTTATAAATTTCAAATATAATGATTATCCCATTTTTCAAATATTGAATTTCAAAAATTACCAAATTTTACAATAGAGTACCATAGCGAAACATTTTCAACTAAAAATATAATGATAACGGCAATCTGTCCTGACGTGTATGCTGGTTATTGCACGAATCATAAATTTTAGGAGCCTTATTATTCTTTTAAAATATAAAAGTGAATTATGATGCCACGAATTCATGATTATTATTTAATTCTCGACAAATACTTGATGCGTCATTTCTTTTTAGTTGTGAATAATATGGGTTAATTTACGCATGAACTCATATTTAAAACGAATATATGGTTAATGCATGGCTTTTGCAAAAGAAAATGAAATCATGAAGTGCTTTTAATGAATTTACATCTCTTTTTCAATTATTACTTTCTTCTATCTTTACAAGAAGAAAGTACTGGTTTCATGAAATTTTTCGAATTCCAGTTTTCGACGGATTTACACGTTTTATGGGTCAGAGATTCCAAAAAACATGTTTTTACAAAATGTCTGTCTGTGAGTCTGTCTGTCTGTGAGTCTGTCTGTCCGTGAGTCTGTCTGTCTGTCTGCATGTGACACAAATTTTGTGGGCGCTCTATCTCAAGAACTAATGCACGGAATTTAATAAAAATTTATATTCAGGTAGTCCCTGATATAGATTAGCGCTGATTAGTTTTTGGTGTTAATCGCCCTGCAGGTGGCGCTGCTATGTAGCATTATGCAGGATTACTGCAAAAGCTATATCTAAAGAACTGATGCACGGATTTTTATAAAACTTCCGATTCCGTTAGTCCTTGACATGAATGGATGTTGTTTACGTTTTGATGTAAATCGCCCAACAGGTAGCGCTGCTATGCTGCATTTTGCAGGATTTACACTATTTTCGCAGTAGCTCTATCTCAAGAACTAATTCACACATTCTCATCAAACTTCGGATTTAGTTCGTCCTTCATATAAAATGATCCTGAATAGGTGTTGGTGTAAATCGCCCAATAGGTGGCGCTGCTGTGCTGCAATTCGAACTATTTTCTCAATAGCTCTATCTCAAGAAATAATGCACGAATTTTCATCAAACTTCAGATTTAAGTATAACTTGATTAATATTGCTGCTGATTATGTGGTGTTGCAAATAGCTCAACAGGTGGCGCTTCTATGCAGCATTTGTCATGATTTGCGCAATACCTCTATCTCAAGAACTAATGCACGAATTTTCCTCAAACTTCATATTCAGTTAGACGTTGACATAAGTTGGTGATAATTAGGTTCTGGTGTAAATAACCCAATAGGTGGCGCTGCTATGCTGCATTTTGCTGGATTTACACGATTTCAGTGACGGTCATACCTCGAGAACTAATGCGCGGAATTTCATATTTTTAGAATTCTCGTGATGAACACAGATTGTCATTTAACTTGGCACTGAGATAGTGAATTTTGAAGTATTGATATGTATGAGATAGAAGAAAGTTTTGTGATGGCCACAACATACTAGTTTTTTTCAAGAATAAAGACTATATTTGTTTAGGCTTAGGAAACGTTTTTTAATACTGGTATAAAAGCAAAATTTCCCAAGGTTTTCAATATATTAAAAAGAGAGCATATTTCCAAGAGATTTATAGTCAGTACGGTGTTTAATTTTAAAATTGATTTTTCTGATCAAACTTGTTTAAAACCCCGGGAGACGTCAGGAATTTCAGCTAGTTTGAGAATAAATAAGGATAAATTGAATTATTAGTTTGATAGAAACTATGACTAGATACTTTTACACAACGAGAATCGCGATTTAAATTTTAACTGTTTACTTAATTAAATCATCTAACCAATATTTAGAATTTTAAAGATGGCAACTTACCCCCAACTCCCAGCAACAAACAGGTACATACAAATAAAATAATAAAGTATGATAAAAACTTCACATTTTTTTTCTTCTTCATAGATGACAAACATTGAGGAATATGACTGAAAGTATATTAAGTTAATTGATGAATATGAATGTTGTACTCAATATATTGGCCCAGATTTAATTTACACTGATGAAAACAAATACAAGATTAATTTCAGTCTAAATAATTGTAAGATAATATTTCCAGACAACAAGGAAAATTAGGCTCTTAATGTCTTTACACAGAATTATCTAAATCGACAACTTCACAAACATAAAACGATTTATAGATTAATTTCGCATAATTCTACACAATTTCACTATTCTTTCATTTTTACATGCAGACTTCTGTGAATAATTGCCGAATAAACAAATCCATTGCTTTCACTTGAATAACCTGACATCAATTATAAGGTTTAAGAATAAATAAGAATAGAATAGTTCAAAACAGTTCACAACGAGAATAAATAGACTTTACTATAAAACGTTACCAAGCAGAATAAGAATAAAAAAATGACTAGATGATTTTCACTGACAACAATTCGAATCAGAATGAATAAAATTTCACTTTGAATTACTACGTCCGTCATTTTCTGAATTCACGCATTTCGACGTCAATTGCCGTGCGAGGAAATAAACTCTCAGACTGCGGTTTTTTGTTTCAATATATTTTATAAACTTAAAAGGATGAGTATAAAATTAAAAAGAGTTTCTTTTTTTTTTTTTTTTTTTCAAAAACACTCCTTTATTTAATGTTCAACTTGAAAGACACAACTATTTTCGTATCTAATAACCTGTTTTTATCCGAAAAAGTTTCGTTACAAAATGTTAATTTGGTGTGGACAACGAACTCAAATATCAAAATTACCGCTTGATAGAAATCGCGAGCTAGTGAAGTTATTAACAAAATCATATTTTCTGCACCTTTTCTTTTTCAAGTAATGGCAACAGGAAAGAAATAATATATATATATATATATATTAAATATCAATATAGGTTTCCTAAATCATTTTTTAAATATATATTTATAATTTAATTAATATGAATCTATTAACTTAATAAAGCTCTTATTTTTTTAAATATATTAAGTACTTAGTTTTGTATTTATGTTTTCTATTTTTTATTGTTTAAACTATGTCGTTGCTGCAGTTTCATGAGCCAGTTCGCCTATTTTGGTAAGCGTGAAATTCGTATAATTAAATCCTTTGTTGTTGTGTTTCGTATATAATTGTAACCATAAAGAATATTTGGCGATGTATCACCTGTGGCCTGCTAACAAAAAAAAAGTCTTAACATTAATTTAAAAACTCATAATAAACTTATAAAAATCATAAAACTTTGTATTGTCATCATAAACACAATTGTGAATATACCGGATGTCCCAAAAATGACTGATCGATTTTAAAATTCAATAACTTGCAAACGTTGACAGATATTTAAAAAATTCTTGCAGGAGGGTTATGTATGATATCAGGAGTTTTTTTACTGTGATTCTTGATTTTTGTTCGAATTTCAAACAATAGATGGCGCTGACAGCGATTGGCGCTCAGTCGAGGCCTAAACTGACGTCACTCAGCATTGATGCGAAGGAAGGAGATTAAGGCTATGGAGTGGGTCTCATTCGCCAGCACAATCTTACTCTTAGGGCCCGATTCTGAACTCATTCAATATGATTTCAATTGAGTGAGTTGTTGCCATTGAAACAACAAATTCTTCGATAGTGGAATGCAGCGTTAAAAACTGGGCATGAATTTAAGAAATAGTATTTGAGTTTGCAGTCGATTTTACATTGATGAAGTTTTATTTTCTCGGATTCAATTACTTTTTATGGTCTGATTTAAAGAATATTTTATGCATCGTATTTTAAAACTATGTGAAGAGATTTAGTATTTTTTGTTGTTGTTAAAAATTTCATAACTTTTATTACATTCCAATAAATTTTAGATCTTTTAAGGAAGTTCGCCAGTAGATTTTTATGAATGTTGGATAATAATCGTGAAAATGATTAATAGTATATTGTTGTTCAAAATAACTATTTAAAAACAAATATTAGAATTTATCTTGTTTAACCCCTTTGAATAGGGGTATTATATCGTTGCATTAAAATTAAAAAAATAAAATTAATGCTAGTTAATTAAAAATTTTGTTTGACAGTTTGATATTAAAATATTGTACTACATGCTACTTCATCTTGATGTTTAATAAAATAAAACTAGTAAATATTTTTTATCTACATCTACTATTTAAATTGTAAAAAACGTGTTAAAAGAATTCTTGGAGTTTGAATGTTTACGCTTTGGCAACTCTTTCTACACACAAAGGCTAATATGAATATATTTTTAAATAATAAAGATATCAATGGTATCTAATGTAATAAACTAAGTTCAAATTAAACTTGACACGAGTTTAAAACTTAGTAGTACTTAAATTTTTGAAGGCCACAAACAAATGTTTACTGAAATTTTTATCTAGATATAAATTAAGACCGTATTTATAATAGCACTTTTTGTTGGAATGCAATTCTAATTTTAAAACTTTTTAGTTTATATATACTTTTAAAAAAATCATGAATCGTAATAATCAGGGCTCGGCAAATACGATCGCCATTTGCAACCAATATTTTTTTCTCGACGACCAAGATTTTTAATGGGGCGGTTTTTGTAGAGTTAACGAAAGAACAATGTGTAAACGGCATTTTCCATATCATGAACAGAAAACGACATTCTTATAGCCAGCTAGCATGTCATGTCATGTGATTAGAATGTGGGGAGAGGGTGGGTCGTTCTTACGGTTTATTTACCAATGTTTTTGCAAAAGGTTTCGGTTTACAGTTTTTCAGAGAAATTTGGTAGTAGTGACCAAGGGAGGGGGCAATTGATTGAGAATTTTAAATATTAGAATAATAACTTTATTTAATGAAGAATATTCTACAATTATACGTGTTTAGTGTTTGGGTTATCATCCACAGTAAACGGGAAAAAAATCCACTGAAAATCAGAAGGACATTTTTTTGGAGGCGGTGGAGGTATTTATCCTTAGCGATTTCATTGTTGTATATTAAATCAATCCTTAGATTGTTGTATTAAATAAATGCTTTGATTGTTGTATTAAATCAATCCTTTGATTGTTGTATGAACCGGTAAGAACGACCCACCCTCTCCCCACATTCTAATCACATGATATGACATGCTAGCTGGCTAGAGCAGCAGAGAATGTCGTTTTCTTTGCATGATATGTAAAATGCCGTTTACACTTTGTCCTTTCGTTAACACTACAAAAACCCCAGATGAAACATCTTGGTCGTCGAGTAAAAAATATTGGTTGCAAGTGCCAAACCCTGATTATTAAGATTCATGATTTTTTTTAAAATATATATAAACTAAAGAGCTTTAAAATTACAATAGCATTCCAACAAATGTGCTATTAGAAATACGGTCTTCATTTATATCAAGATAAAAATTTCAATAAAAATTTGCTTGTGGCCTTCAATAATTTAAGCACTACTAAGTTTTAGACACTTCTCAAATTTAATTTGAACTTGGTTTATTACATTAGATATCCATGATATCTTTATTAATAAAGATATATGTATATTAGCGTTTGTGTGTAGAAAGAGTTGCCAAAGCGTAAAAATTCAAACTCCAAGAATTCTTTTAACACATTTTTACAATTTAAATAGTAGATGTAGGAAAAACATATTTACTAGTTTTATTTTATCAAACATCAAGATGAAGCTGCATGCAGTATAATATTTTAATATCAGAGTGTCAAACAAAACTTTAATTAAGTAGCATTTATTTTATTTTTTTTTTTAATTTTAATGTAACGATATAATACCCCTATTCAAAAGGATTAAACAAGGTAACTTCTAATATTTGTTTTTAAGTAGTTATTTTGAACACATAATATTATTAACCATTTTCCCGATTATTATCCAACAATCATAAAAACCTACTGACGAACTTCTTTAAGGAGTCTCAGGATTCTTAAAGCTTCAAATTTTCGAAATTTTATTTTTTTAGTTGTTAAACTACTATCTTTTCTGAACATTTTAATATAATTATTTCCTCGAAATTCCAATTAGAACGGAAGTTCTGGTTTTTAGAATTATAACCAAGCAATAGCTGAAGCGGAATTTCCGAAGTTTTGAAGTTATTTTTCTCTAAATGACGTTTTTGGGCATAACGCGCAGGTTATCACAAAAACTTATGAATATTTTTTCATGAAATTTTAAAAATATATGTTTCATCTCAGTCTGTATAAACTGAACCTAAACCTTTCTTTTTATTGTTCAAAAAAATATTTTTTAGGTGATTATACTGTTGAAATTTTCAAAATTTTGTATTAGCTAAATACAACTTTGTATTAAAAATATACAAATGCTTGAAATACAAATTTATTTAGTTTTAGAATACATATTGTAATCTAAACTATAATTAGGCTAAAAAAAAGTAATTCTACTGACTAAATTTATTTTGTAATCCTACGCGTAAGTTGTCATACCAATTCTCTGCTCGACAAATATCTGACAGTTTGGAGCCCCCTATAAATACTAATTCTGCAACTTGAATTTTTTTTAAATACATGAAACGAGAGAACATACGTATATCTTTTATCCTAATTAAAATTGTGTTTTTAAATCATACGCATTTTAAAATATTAAATGTTGAAAATGATATTTTTTTTTTCAGTTTTTCCAATTTTAAGAGTCCTGAACAGATCTAAAATTTATTAGAATGCAACAAAAGTTATGGAATTTTTAACAATAACAAAAAATACTAAATCTCTTAACCTAGTTTTAAAATATGATGCATAAAATGTTCTTTAAATCAGACCATAAAAAGTAATTTAATCCGGGAAAATAAAACTTCATCAATGTAAAATTGCCTGCAAACTGGAATACTACTTCTTAAATTCATGCCCAGTTCTTAACGCTGTATTCCACTATCGAAGAATTTGTTGTTTATATGGCAACAACGCACTCCATTGAAATCATATCGAATAAGTTCAGAATCGGGACCTCAGAGCAAGATTATACTGGTGAATAAGTAAGTAAGTAAGCACCCACCCTGGGAACCCGCTTTTGGCTTATGGTTAGGTTTGAACCCCGAGCCCACGGCAGGGAAAAGTACTATTACCTGTAAAACCCTCTAGTATTTAAGACACTTAATAGAATACAATGCAATTAAAAAAAAATAAGAAATAAAATTAAATGAGTTTTTTTTTTTTTTTTTTTTTTTTTTTTTCAGTCAGCTGCTGGTCCCTCTAGAAATATGAGGTAAAAATTACTAAAAATATTTAAAGATAAAATAATCTAAATTTAAAGATAAAATTACAATAATATATAACTTAAAGGCCAAAACAATAGCTGTAGTCATGAATTTATATGTCCAGCACTCCCGCTCACTGCCCATAACTCGAAGGAGGACCGTTGAACTGATATATTGATCTATAAGATCCACGTTCATATTAAACCTTCTGAACGATATAAATATAGTTTTAACCCTAGAGTAGTCGCGACATTTTTTAGAACGTTAGTAGTCGCGTTCGGTCCATTTGCCGCCGTTACCAGCAGGCCGAAAACGAAGGGGAAACTTGCCGGTGTTATCAGATGATCGAAAGCGGATAACGTAGGTTGAAAATATTGACTGAACTTTAAACGATTACAGCAATTATTCATTTTACAACCTTTTACAGCAATTATTTATTTCGCTTAAGTATATATACAGTTGGCATCTAGATAAATGTTTTTAATAACTCTTTCTTCGTTCTGCATAAATACTTAAAAGTAAATAGTAAATGATTTGACTGAATTTCTGATGTTACTATGAATCAATAATTAGTAGGGAAACATTTACTAATATGAATCTAAATTCATGATAGGGGTATTTTTATTTATTTATTTATTTATTTTTTTTTTTTTTTTGGAAGGACAGAATCAGAGTCAGGTAGATTTTTTTTATACTCGGGCACTCTATATCCATTTAATAAAATAAAATTAATAAATTTAGCATCAATATATTACACTGACATTAAACTGAACAATTAAACTGAAAATAAAAATGGAACCTATGACATGCATCAGAAAATCAAATACAATACCACTAATTCATCAGCATATTGCGGACGATTAATTCATTTAAAACATATGAAAAACCATCAAATTTGATGCAATAAACAATTAAAGACAATATATATAAACTTTCTGTACAATAATACCATTGAAAAATAAGGAAAATGACCAATAATAATGAAATCACAAATACCACATAAACCAAATATTATTAAAAATGTATAATTATATATATATAATAAAGAAAAAGGTAAAAAATACTTAACTTCGAAATTATAAATGTAAATGTTGTAACTACGTTTTATTTATTTATTTATTTTGTGGGGTGTCTGTGTGTGTATGAGGGGGGAGAGGAGGAGAGGGGGGGGGCTCTCGAGATTTTGTGATTAAATCCATTTTTCAAATGAAAATTCATGATTTGTAGTTTTTCTACTTATTTCAGGGTGGGAGCAGCGCCCTTGAATAAAAACTCTGGATACGAACTTCGCTTATTTAAAGTAAATAATAAATAAGTTATTGAAATTATATATTTAATTTAAATACATTTGCAATTGTAAATTTAAATCCTAAGATGGATAAATTATTTTAATTAATAGAATCACTGAAAGGTTCATCTTAATAGGGATGTATTTTACAGAAACTATTTAATTAAAATAAATATTCAATTGTACATTTCATAATAAGGTATTAATGTTATAATTTATTGTTTTATAATAACGTTCATTAAAATAATAAAAACAATAAGAAAATTTTCTCCGAAATTATAAATATCCAGCAATAATTTAATTTAAATGAATTTTCTCTCATATTCTGGAAAACATTATTCTGAAAAATAGTTTGAACAATTGATGAAGGACAACAAATTTAAATCTGTTAGATACTATCCCCAAGCCTCTATTGGATTTCAATAATAATAATAAAACATTTTCTGCGGCATTGTTAAAAAAAATGTGTTTTTACTTACAGTATGAAAATTTAAAAATAGATAAATTTTAGAAAAATACTTAAAATATTTTTTTAAATCATAGTATAAACATTCATTGAATTATCCAAAAGAGATTTTTATTTGCGTAGTTTCTAACCTACATTATAAAATTCTCATAATTTTTCTTATTGTACAAATAAATTATATGTATGTTCTTCGCAAATATACACACTACATTTCTGAGAAAATTGTTTTATCTTTCGAATTTGTTTTATTGTACAAAAACGATACTTTTCAGATTTTGGAGATAAGGCAATTTTTTTTACTGATTCCCACAAAATTCTCTTCTCTCTTTTTTTAATGGTTTGGCAGTGTTATTGTCTGTTTTCTTTCATTTATATGTTCGCGTAATAAATGAAAAGCAAGTTCTTTCAAATAATGATGATAAATTTCCCCTTTTTTCCATATTTAAATTATTATCAATTTGAGAATTTATTCCCGCAGTAACAATGAAAAAAAAAAATGTAAGTGACCATCCACCAGTTTTTTGTGCGAACTGACTTCACAACTAGTATAATAAAACAATTTTAAGTCACATTCTAAAAGTAAAAAAAATACTCTATGAACGGGTAAAATAGCAGAAAGAAAGAAAGACGAAATAACAACAGACAGAGAGTCCGTACTTCGAAGAAACTTTCTCCCACAGATTTCGCGGAAATAGGAAAGGATGAACACGAGGGGGGGAAATTCAACTAACGTAAGTGGTCGCAACGCGGTCATTTAGACCGATTGAAACTTAAGAATGCGATAAAATGCTAAGAAATTGCACGAATGACTTGCAATTTTACTACACAAGTGTGTGAACACTCAAGGTCAGCTACACGGAATTTGGCTATCGTAACTTTAACGGGAAATGAGTTACAGGAAGATAACGAATTTCGGGCGGGGAAAAGACCAACGCGTGACTATTAACGGGTTAAGCTAGATTTGAGATTAATTACTGTGAGCTATATATAAGTACAATAACATATAGGGAGGGTTTATCGGTTACCCACAACGTATTGCAGCAAGATTAAAGTTTTTAAGAGCTGAATTTAAAGTTTTTAAGAGTTTATCTGAACTTGCTATATATCACGAAAAGTTCAACTGGTTATCACAGCGACATACAAGTTTACAAAAGCAGGACACCATTTTTGAAGATATTAGTCTTTGATACTCATATTAAAATCTTTCGCTGACAATTTAATGAAAGTATTTTGTAAGAGATATTACTGTAGATATTTTCAAGATGAATGAATATATATATATATATATATATATTATGTAGATACTTTATCTGTACCTCCTGTCCACCAATTGAGACTGAAATATAAGACACAAACTAGAGTCTGCTGTATGCTTCCTATAGTTTTCTTGATAATAGCAATTAGTACTGCGATGCTGTGATGGATCGGTGATATAAGGGCAGTTGAGAGTTTGATGACCCATGGCACATTTGGCACATATCGAGTTCCTTCTACAGTTAGTCTTTGTATGCCCGTAAAGTTGACAGTTCTCACATCTAAGTATGGGTCGATATATTCTTATACTGTAATTATTGAGGCCAATTGAGATACTTTTCTGAGCCAGAAGTTTTTTAGCTGCATTTACTTCTAAATTCAGCACTCCATAGCCTTTATCTCCTTCCTTCGCATCAATGTTGATTGACGTCAGTTCCGGCCTCGACTGAGCGTCAATCGCTCCCAGCGCCATCTATTGTTTCAAATTCGAACTAAAATCAAGAATCACAGTAAGTAAACTCCTAGCATCATACATAATCCTCCTGCAAGAATTTTTTAAATATCTGTCACCGTTTGTAAGTTATTGAATTTTAAAATCCATCAGTCATTTTTGGGACACCCTGTATTTATTTTTATTTTCTCGTATGAAGAAGTTCGTGAAGTGTCAATTACAAAATTCAATCTTTACATACAAAAACTGCGTTAAGTTAAATAAAAGAGAGAGAAAAGTAGCAGTTTCTCTGTTAAAGAAACACATATTTTTTTCTATAATTCAGTTTATGAACCTGATGCAGTAGAATTCATTATACCCTCCTTAACATTTATTTAAACAAAAGCGTCTCTGGTGAGTAATTACTTGCATTTTGCAAGATGAATAATCTAATTAACTGCTGCTGTAAATTGAATAATTATTTCATTACACGGTGGATTATCTAATGATATTCAGAAATATGTTTTTCCCGACGATATAAATCATCGATACTTTTCCGATAAATTTTATCATTAGATCGCAATGCTTCATATAATTACTATCTTTACGAGGATAATATTTTTTATGTCATGTTAAAGCTAGATAAAATTCGAAGTATTAGATATTCGAATATTAGTAAATTTTATTGTTTTTTACGTATCACAATGATACAAAAGCATTTTTAAGGCATTAGAAAATTACCCTCTTTCATATTTTAAAGATATTTTAAAGAATCTCTCATATTTATTTAACTTACTTTTTGTACTTTAATTAAATTATCTGTAATGATATACTATAAAACACACAATTTTGATCGTTACATATAGAGAACTATAAATTTCAAGGTAATGAAAAATAAATTAAAAGCTTCCTTCTAATTGTTTACAGATTTTTAAATTTCTAGATTCTTTTTTACATTACGTGTGTTTAATTAACAAAATTATTTATAAATTACATGTATCTCAAAGACATACAGTTATACGTATAAACGAAAATCTACCTGTAATTTGTTCACTTCTTGAAACTGTCTATATGAAATTGTCTATGTGAATATCATTTATAAAAAAAAATTATATCGCTAACTTCTTTATTTATAACTGAAATATTATTCGAATTATTTCGAGTTCTAAATGAATACAGTGTTCAGTATTATTTGCTTTGCGTAGGAGTATTAAAATAGTTAAAAGAAATTCCGAAGATAATAATATATTGCAGAAATATTTCACAATAATAATAATAATAATATAATTGCACATTTTAAAATACTTAACCAATTTCATGATTTAAATAGTTAAAAGAAATTCCGAAGCTAATTCTATATTGAAGAAATATTTTGCAATACTATAATTTCACATTTTAAAAGACCTAACCAATTTCATGATAATCTTTCACGCATCTGTGAGAAGAAAGTTTCAGTACTGAAATGCTCTTTATGCGAAAACAAAACATATGATTTCTAAAATATTTAACTGAAAAACATAAAACTTAAAACGAGTTCAGAGACACATTCATCCTACGTTACAATAACTAAAAAATAAAAATCTAATTACTAAATATGTGCATAAAAACTTATTAAATATTCTGTTACAAAATGAACCAGTCTTTAAACTTATAAACCGTTGATGTTAAAAAGCATATGTAAAGAAACAGAAAAGATGACTCCCTAATGTGTTAGATTTTTATTTTTATTTTTATTTTTTAGTTACTCTAAGCAGTCATTTAGTTTAAATTAACATTTGAATAATCTGAATACATTAAATTTGATCTTAGCAGTTTAGACAGAAATGATAATGTAGTATACTAACAAACATGTTCGCGTACAACCCGCGAGAAATAGCTAGCTGAACTCGGCTGAAATTCGCTCTATGTTTAACTCGAAATACAAATAAATTCTTGCTGTATCATTGCTTTGAAGCAATTTATTTTATAACAATATTATTTACAGAAAAAATCGATATTAAAACTATGTACATATTTTTTAATTTTGCATTACTTACATATTTACAACGAAAGTGCATCCCTCCTAACTCAGTTCCTATTGAGAATTTCTGGAAAATTCCTTCATATTCTGCAAGCTATTTTTTTTTTTTTTTTCAGAAGTTTTTCAAAATATCGCTTGATTTGGAGAAATTATTTAATTTGTCTCAAGCATGTGTTGAGAAAATTCTATGTACTCTAATTGGTTGAATTCTGCTTTCGAGGACGTTCTTTGGACGCTGGATGGTTGAGTTGTGTATCGTGGCACCTATTGGGAATTTCTAGCCAATTTCTTTACGAAATATCCCCATATTTAGCGGCATTCTCTTATTTGGACCCAAGCAGATGTTTCGGCATTGGTAAACTTGAATGTCAATTTTCCGCGAAATCTCAATAATGTCGCCGATATATCGGTAAATATCGGCAAATTTGGCGAAATGCTGCCAACTTTGCGACTTCGTTTACTATTAATTGCTCAAAAATTTAGTACAAGTTTCAACCTTCATTCCTATTGAAATGCATTAATCCGCAGTGACCCCAAAATGGCATATTCAAATTTTCTTGAACACTTAATACATCCCAAATGTCTTCTATTATCGCAAATCGGTAAGATGCAAAATTTTGTCAAAATCGTTAGAGTCTTTCTTAGAAGTTTCTTAGCCGTATATATACATACTCACACATATAGACACAATATTTACTGGTATTTTAATCTTAACAGTTAGCAGCTTCTACCCCGTTTTTCCACCGTAAGAGAGTACGTATTTCAGACAAAATTGAGTTAAACATATAAAATCAAACAAATTTAAGCTTCATTTAAGAATATTATCACTGGCCTAGCATCGCCTGGTAGGTCAGTCAGTATAACATAAAAAGTAAACTCTTTTTTTTCCTTGAAGCATATTTAAATCTATGTAAGATTATTTGCATTTGTGGCATAATTTAGATTTAACAGTAAAAAATATCATGCTATAAATAAGTTTTCATATATTGAAAAAAGAAATATTCTCGTTCTTAAAGTGAAATTATCATTTTATTGATGAACACTTGATAATTTATATTTTATTATTAAGAGATATTATAAATCACTATTTTAAATATTAAACTTTTTTTAATAATTTCGAATATTTATGTAACGTGAAGTGATTTTATACTAATGTTTATTTATATTAAAATAATAAACAATTACATTTAAAAAATCTAAAAACCCGACTGCGTAAAAAAGCAAACTAACTAATTATTTCTCATCAATGTTAAACTAGTTTTTTTATATTAACATACCAATTTTTTTTTTACTTGTATTGATGACTTTTAAGTTGCGTTTAATTGTTAGTTCCTATATATAAACAGTGTTTTGATGAGGCCAATAAATGTCTATGATGGTTAGAGTTGCAGTAAAGCTAGAAATTCTACCTGCACAACTTCCAGGTTGTGTAATATTTAAACGGAGCTTTTGACTGTAAAACAGTCAATGAAACATCGTCTTCATTTTGAAAGACCTATCCAATGATGTGTCACTCAATACGGTGCGTAATTGTTTTTCGTCTCTATCGCCATTTTGAATTTTACGGCCGCCATTTTGAATTTATAAAAACAAAACCTAGTCTATAACGATCGGGCGAATAAGACGAAACAATAGAGACATCATTCATTAAAATCCATGCAGCCGTTGGGATGTTTTGAGGGTATAAAGAAATCCACATACCCAGATACGCGTGAAACACATAACCCTTCATTTTAGTCGGGTAATTAGACATTCTTCGCAAAAATATGCATAATATTCTATCTAAGACATTATATCCTTAAGATTACAACACAAAACACACGTCATTCAGTTGCTGTCGTTTATTTAAACTTGGCCGAATATTTAAAAATAATAATAAAATAAAGGAAGACTTTAAGAATGTTAACCAGTTAGATTGAACCTTCCCCTCACTAACGTTATACCTATGGACGTTTAACGCATGCATATCTTAAAGATATCACCCCAAAAAATCCGTATTAGCTTCATTTTTCCTTGAACTCTTCTTATAGGATATCTCTTTGTTTTTTAGTTGACAAAGTACTTCTGATATCCATGCGTAATTTAATATTTTATATGTTAAAATCTTGTCGGCTAAATCTGACGTGCTGTGAATAAAATATTAGATAGTAACTATATTATTTTAATAATATTTTGATAATTAAAGAACAGAAGTACTTTATAAAGAGAAAACAGAAAAGAAAAATTTAAATTATTAATTTCCCGAGAAGATATAAAAAAAAATACTAATGCATTTCACTACCACATATTTAACATTCGCGACAGAAATTCAAATGTCTACACATAGATAAATTTTATAAAATCTCGCATATAGAATACATGGATCGAGACATCGTTTCCGATAAATCTTTATTTTGCGTCTATAGTATTAATGGCAGGCATATAGTGCTTTAAAAGTTTAATTAAGTTTTTAACTAAGAAAATGTTCAAGATGTTGTATAAGCATATAATGGGTCTATGATGTTCCGAGGATGTTTAACGCAATCTGAATCGGGTTCCTATGTTGATAGTTTGTTAGGAATTAAATCAGCCCTCGGGCATTTACATTTTGGATTCACAAGTGTTAAATTTCTCCTACAACCTTTTTGAGAATACACTGTTATAACATTGCACTGAATTGTTATTACTTTCTTTTTCAGTTTTATACAATTTTGTTTGATGAGCTATGATGGTTCTTTCAGTTAGCTTTCGGCCAGGACCGCAAGATGTCTGTCAGGATACTTTTAAAATCTATAAATATATGTTATATTCTCTCTTTTCGTTCAGTTTTTGTGAATACGTAACTCTATACACTCATATTCGGTCGAGCCTCGACTATTTATATTGTCCCTTTATTAAAATTATGGTGAAACCCTTTTTTCAGGTATATCTGTGAATTGTTTATGCGAAGATTGCTACTCAACGTTTTCACGAGCATTTTTAGTTGCTGTGTCGTATTCCTAAGCCAGCAATGTCCTCATATTTGAGTCTAAATGAAAATTTGAGCTTATAATCTATAGCAGCACAAAAGAGGGAGGAAAAACATAGTAGTAACCTGATACACTTCAGAGATCAACTGATGACAGTGGCTTCAAAATCGATGTAAACATCATCCATAGACTTCATCTCTTACTCGTACAGAAATGGGGGAGGAAAAAGTACTAGTTTATATTTATTATATGAGTGTAGTATTTTGTCATGTGTACGTATGTAAAAATTTATATATGTATATTCACATATGTACGAAGGTGATATGCAAAAACTTAATTTAAAAAAAATATTCAAATAATACTAAAAGGTTGAACTGATGCAAACTTTGTTTTAATTCCTTAAAGAAAATATTACAATGATTTTTAACTAGCTTCTTCAAACATACTAGGGTTAATACTTAAAAAAATATAATCTGTAGAATAATTTAATTATGCCTAATACAGTCAATCGCTTTATTGATAATTCCCGTGTCAATGCTTCCTAAATGATTAAAAACGAAGACTCTTTTCTGATTTTTAATGTTTTAAGTCATTATTCTCGTGTTCCCCGAATTTTTCTTTTATGTCTCATGTGTTCTTAAATGCATGCTTAATTTAATATTTTACATATTAAAGCTTGGTTTAAGTTCAAATCATAGACAATAATAAATACTAGAGAGTTAATTGTCTTGATCACTTACGTCATATGTGAAATAACAGATGATTCCTACATTCAAATCGTACAGATATATATATATATATATATATACGTGGGTGTATCAATAAGCTTTTGTCCTCACATAGAAATAATTAACTGAATTTTATGAAATTGCTACATTTTATGAGTCCTTTTCTATATAGTTAGTGTGCACTTTAACATATTTGTGCAACCGGTATTTCAAAGAGAGGAATAAATATTCCAGGAAGCGCGATAGTAGACACAAAGGTGGAATGCATTTTTCTAACTTTTATCGACCCCCACATTTGACATGTTAATTGACCTGCAACCGCGTATTCATGCAATGCACCTCCCGAGCCCCTCGGAATTTGTCCTCCGGGATGCACTTTTCTAAATTTTACAGATATCATTCATGCCCCCCGGGGGGCAAATTTGTGGGAAGCGGGTGGGGAGGTGCATAGCATGAATAAGTTGGTCAGAGGCCTTTCCAACAATATGTCACATGTGGAGGTCGACAAGGCATTTTTCTAACTGTTATCGACCCCCACATTTGACATGTTAATTGACCTGCAACCACGTATTCATGCAATGCACCTCCTGAGTCCCTCCGAATTTGTCCTCCGGGATGCACTTTTCTAAATTTTGCAGACATCATTCATGCCCCCCGGGGGGGGCAAATTTGTGGGGAGCGGGGGGGGGAGGTGCATAGCATGAATAAGTTGGTCAGAGGCCTTTCTAACAATATGTCACATGTGGAGGTCGGCAAAAGTTAGAAAAATGACTCCCTTTGGGTCTAATATCGCGGCTCCTCGAATGCATCCCCCCCCCCCTCTGTTTGAAATACCGTTTGCAGAAAAGTGTTACGGTGACAATATAGAAAGGGACTAATGCAATATAGCAATGTCATAAATTTCACTCAGTTATATATTTGAGGACAAAAACTTATTGATACACCCTCTTATATACATAATAATATATTATATTCTATATATTATGTCTATATATTATGTCTATAATTAAACGACCCTACATTAAAGTTGTCTAAAGATAAAACTATTGTTCATAAAGTTGCGAAATTTTGTGAGAGACATAATAAAGGGATAGGAATTTGTTTAAGCTAAAAAAAATGTAAATAAAAGTAGTTCAAAATTTCGCCAATAGAGGGCGTTTTTTAATAAATTACACATTTAGCATTACGATAGTTAAGAAATTTTATTTATTAACTTAACCTTATTCTAAAGACAGCATTTCACAACATTTTCCCAGAACACACTGCGGTCAATCATGGAACTTGCTATCTTACGATTCCAGATGGTATCTGAAGATGATGAAAGTCATGCAGAGCATGTTGAGTTGTAACAAAATTTGTTAAACTATCGTAAATGTGTGCTAAATGTGTCATTCGTTAAAAAACGGCCTCCTAATTTTTTTTTCACTCAAACAGATTCCCATACTTTTCTTAAGTCCTCCAAAATATTTCACAACATTCTGAACAATACTAGATTAATTCTAACACAATTATTCTAATTGGTAAACAAATCATATTAGATGTAAATTTCCAACTGGGCGAAGTTCGACCAGAATCGTCCGGGTTAGCTCAGATGGCAGAGCACTGGCGGATTCAGCCAGGAGGTCCCGGGTTCGAATCCGGGTCCGGACATTTTTCGCCCAGTTGGAAATTTACATCTAATTCTGAACAAGAGTTTCGTCTGTAGACAACTTTAAAATAAATTTTATTAATTATGAGCATCCTGTAAATAAAATTTCTAAACTATCGTAATGCTAAATGTGTAATTTATTAAAAATCGCCCTCTAGTGGCGATATTTTGAACTATTTTTTTTTATTTTTTTTAGCTTAAACAAATTTCTATCCCTTTATTATGCCTCTTCTAAAATTTCACAACTTTATGAACAATAGTTTTGTCTATAGACAACTTTAAAGTGGAGTCGATTAATTATGGACACCCTGTATATAATCTTGATTTCTACTGCTAAAAAAGAAAATTAATCACATGAAAATTTACCTACTGCTAGAAAAGAAAATTACTCACAGAAAAATTTACGATAAATTTCATAATTTATGTATATAATATTCCTATTTATCTGAAAAAGAATCCTGGGAAGATTATTAAATAACGATGATCTTGGGCTAGACATAAGGCAGATAAAAATGGACATAAGTACCGGTCAGTTTGATTGATGCTCTCCTGAAGAGGATGACTTAATTTAAAACTCCTTAAATAAAGATGAAAGCGATAGAAGTGTAGCATGGAAATTGATTAGATATTTCATCAGTTTCAACATACATAGTACGATAAATTTACTTTTGTAATAGCCGTATGTAATTTAATTATGAATTAATAGTAATCCTGTTATGTTGCTTAAAGTGAATTTTCGAATGGATTCTTAAAGCTCCCCACATGGAAAATAACTGATTTCATGGAACTTAAAATATCTCCATTACGGAAAATTCTATGAATTTTAGAATGTATTTAACTTTTTTTTTTTTTTTTTTTACAGCAGATTAATTATTTGTAATTTTAAAAAAAACGGGCCAAAAAAGCACGAATTGTTTTCAACATGATATAAAACGCATGATTGCACATATTAATGAGCATCCTGGAAAGTATTAATTATCACTAAATATTTAAAAACTGCATTATAGTAGCAGATTTAAACTAATTTAAATAATGCTCATATTGCAGTGAAACCTATAGTTTAGTGCATGGATGTATCCATTCGCTTCACTACACTGTAAAAAAAAATCTGTAGTTCTACAGATGTAAAGTTACATGCTTACTAAACTTTCACCTGTAACTGTACGAAAAAAGCTGCAAATCTACAAAACTAGTTTTTGTAAAGCTACAAAAATCTGTAAATTTACAAATGAATCTGCTAAAATTTCAGTAATCTTACTAAACTTTTATTTGTAACCCTGACTGCAGTTACATGAAAAGTTCTCGGAATCCCAGTTTCCAAAAAAATTCTTAGTAACCTTACAGATTTTTTGATTTTCGGCGCAAAAGTGTGTCTGTTACATGAAATTTTGTTGTTGCCGTTACATGAAAAGTTCTAGGAATCCCAGTTTCCTAGAAAAACTTTAGTAACTTCACAGATTTTTTTTACAGTGTAAGAAAGTTAAATGCATATTCTATAAAAAAAAATAAAGAAAGATATAATTAAATAATTGTATGCATTTGGATTTTTATTATTTCAAAATTACTCGTGTTTATATTTATGAATTAAGTATCAGCTGCATAAACATCAGTTGGTTTCTTAAATATTATCACAAAATCAATTGTTTTCCTAATAAAAGTAATAATTTGTTTTAGTTGAAATATTTAAAATACATGCAAAATTCTGTGGAATATATTTATTGTAAGTGCAAGTCGTTAGTATTCTCATCATCTGAATTATTTTAAAGAACAAATAAGTGAATAAAAATGCAAGAAAACCTTTTGAACGATTCGTTAAGATTATTTTTATAAAGAGAAAAAAAAAACATTGCTAAAATAGATTCATATTTCCGCTTGTATATTTTTAATTTAAAATGTTAAATTCTAACAAATAAACTATTTTATTTTATATATTCTCATTTACGTATTATAGAATTTAACAGCAAACTTGGGGATTATAATTTTCATAAATGTAGAATAAGAACTAATATAAATACCGAGAGCTATTATAGATGATGTGTCTGAAATAAATGCATGCTACAGTTCAAAATTCTTAGATTCGTTTTTACATGTTTCTGAGACTGTACAGATTCTTTCTTTTATAATCCACTATAAATATTTAGAATAAAAACTATCTATAAGATATTTATTGATGCTTGATATCATATTCATCTATATTGAATTAATAATAGTGAATAAATTATGTGTGAATAAATTATGTGTGAAAATATACGTAGATACTTTTAAAAAAGATTGTTAAACAGATCATTCTTCCCAGTTTAGGGGAAGCCCGGGCACAACGGGGTACCAAGGCGGAATGCAGTTTGACGTTTTTCTGTGTCAAAGAAATGCTGCCAGCTAGCAGCAATAAGAAGTAAGAAAACTTTGTGCCGTTCAAATTCGGCAACCATGTTAGTCTAAGTTTTCTGGAGCATTGGTGCGTGAATTTTTTGTTGTGTGATTTTTTGCTGCTGTATTGTAATTTCTGATGATTTTGCAATCAAGGTAAGTTATACATACTTGTTTACATTACAACTATGGTTAGTTCATGCTGGAAGAACGTTTAATTGTTTTTAGTTTTGTGCAGTTAAACGTTTGTTTACGTGTCTTTCTCGAGTCACTTTACCTCCCAAACCTAAGTCGTGTTCCTCGGTCGGAATGGGTGGGGCAGAATGGGAATACATCATTCTGCTCCTCAACGTTTTTAACCAAGAAATCGTTTTTAGTACGACCCTATTTTTTTCAATTCTGTTAAATTCAGTTGAAGGTTGGGTTGCTTGTTCTATGTGCAAAATATGGGCACACAATTCCTGAGCGATAATAGATAACGAACATGATGAGATTGACCTAGTGTGGGAATTTTGCCAATAGGACACAATCAATAAAAACTGTAGTTAATACATTATAGTCACTTAGAGCTAAATAAATATGGTGCAAACTTATTTTTTTTCCATTTTCACTAGTTTTATAATTATTTGTCCTTACCATCCCGTTCTGCCCCATTCCCGCGGCAGAACGATGCAAATGACATAATGTTCTGTTTCTGAAAAAAATATACATTGTTCTTTTCTTTTCATACAATATTAGTAAATTTTTCTGATTATTACATTATAATGTGTTCATAGAATTTTTTGCAGCTCGCTAAATTAACTCTTTTGTGTAAAAGCTATAAAAGTTATAAAAAAATAATAAAGTTAATAAGAAAGTTATAAAGAAAGTTATAAAGAAGGTTATAAAGAAATATTTTGTATTAAAAGCTATAAAAGTTATAAAGAAACAGAAAATATGTTTCATGTGTCGTTTGTCATACCTGTGTTTAAATGAGACGGGAATTTTTGATGGATACATCCAGCTGGAAAAATTATGCATTTGTTTTGATAAAAATGATGGATTGTACACAATTGTGCATAAAAAGTGAATATTTTTGAAATATTTCAAAGATATACACTTTTTGTACAAATCATCTGATTTTTTATGTTTGAAAAACTGTGCACATTTTTTTTTTTTTCATAAAATAAGAGCATATTAATTGTTTGCAAAATATGTGCATTTTATGAACAAAAAATTCTGTACAGTAAAACATCTGACAAATGAACACACCTTGAGAGCTAGGAATTTGTTCGCTATTCAGAGCTAAAAATATTCAACTACATAGATGTTGAGAATGGAAAAATAGAAGTGTGCGCTAAATAGAGGTTTCTGTGCTATTCAGGAGTGTCCGATATGGAGGTTTTACTGTGAACTGCAAATTTGCAAGATGTAAAGAGTAACTTCTTTTTTATTAACTTCTATTCGGGGATTAATATCTATTGGAGAATTATAGGGAAGTGATTGAGGTTCTGTAAAAGGAAACTGGTTCGTTATTCTTGTTCTGAGTGTTTAAATATTTTACGTTACTCGAGAAAAAATGAAACATGTCTTTAAAAACAAAGAAAAAGAAAATTTACTTCATTAAAATTCAAAATTTGCTGTGACGGGAAGATGTCGCACCACCTGAATACAACACTGACTTGAACCACCCGTTTGAGATTATTTTCTAACTCATAAATATTAAATGAATCATAAAGAGAAATTAATTGCCATAGCTAATTTAGAAAAGTAATGCCCTCCCCTCACCCACAACAGAAAATTTTTAACTCATCTTCCTCTCATTTTTAAATGATATTAAGTTACTTGAAAATTACAAATTTACTATGTCTTTCAAAATCAAAGAAAAATAAAATTTTGTTTATTAAATTTCAAAAGCTGGTGGTGGGAGCCGGTCACATCTACATGAATTAAACACTGCCACTTGAACACGTTTAAGATAATTTTTTAACACAAAAACTTAAAAAAAAATAAACAATTAATTTCCTTGGTGGATTTCAGATGAAAATACCCGGCCACCCCCCCACACACACACACACACACACACGCACACACAAAGAATGACAAATTCATAGCTGTATTTTCTCTTAGTATTTAATTATTTTAAGTTACTCGAAAAGATTAAATTTACTGCATTTTTTAAAATCAGGATAAAAATTATTTTGTTAAATTTCAAAATCCAGGGACGGCGGTGTAGTTGTCCCCTTCGGCCTAATGCTATCTAAATTCAATACTGCCTTCATCCATTTTAAAACATAAATCTAACAAAAAAAAAAAAAAAAAAAAAACACGGAAAATCGATTTTATGAAGGATTTTTGGGACCCCCCTCCCCCCCGCCCAACTTAAAATTCTAAGCTGTACTATCTCTTAGTGTTTAATTATTTCAATAGAATAGGAACAAATTGAAACAAATTTGCTGCTATACTAGACATATTTTTTATTAATTATGCGGAATTGGAATGGGAACCAATTACTCCAGTACAGCAGCAAATTTGTTTTTATTTTATTATTAATAAAATTATACTGTTAAATATAACAAACATTTGCATATTTCCAGATATATTGATGACATTTTGATTTATAACTTTGATTTTCATACTGAATTTAATAAAAATTTATCAAAGTTTTTTAAAATTAAATAAAGCTAATTATAATAGATAATTATAATGAAAATAACGCTAATGATAAATAGGGCAGATTTGCTAGGCATTTCTTTTACAATTTCAAATAATAGCATTAATATTGATGTTTATGATACAAGAAATAATTTTGACTTCTATACAATTAGTTTACCTCATTGGTTCAAACTTATATAAAAAAGTTTTATTAAGACAGTTATTAATCAATTTATTAGTTTCAGATAAATATGTAACAATCATTTTAACTTAAATAAACAAGTTTGTAAGTACAAGTGTTTTGGGTAATCTGTTTAAAAGAAATATTACCATGTAAGGTTTTAAAGCATTATATAAAGTTACTTTTTAAGAATTGGCGGCAATTTGGTCTGGAGGCGTAACCAGGAATGGTGGTGGTTTCTTGAGCTTGTTGTATGATGTTACTCACACAAAGTGTAGATTTTAGAAAGGATGGCGCCATAAGTTAAAACTATTTGAAAGAAACTACAGATTTGGAAATATATAGGACTGTTATTTGACTAATTAAAAAGAATTTAGAGTTTCAAGTTTCAAGTTTTGTTACGTCAGTGGTAAAATGCACGAAGCCGAACTCATGCAGTAAGTTTTTAGCGTTATTTATGTGCTATAAGGTGGGTACAGGAGGAGATGAGACGTTCGCTTGCATTTTACATTTAAATTTTTTATATATTTAAACGTTTGTTTGGTTTAGTGTATTTTATTTTATTTTGATTTGTAATAGTTTTTGGTAATGTAATTATTGTTAGATAAAAGTCATTTTCATTTATATTTGTTTTGTGTTTAATGTAAAGCTATCTCATCACACGAAACCAGCCAATAGTACTTTATAATTGAATGTGAAATAATGGGTGGAGTTTATATTAGCTTTTCTGCCTGCTGAGGAGTAGTGACATATATTTTATCTGGTGACTTTGATACGTTGTTTCTATGTTAATATTTTATTGTTTTTTGTTTTTTCTTAGAAATTTCACAAATGTATGCACCTGTTCTTTAAATTTAAAATAATTTTCATGCATTTTTTTTTTTTTTTTTTTTTTTTTTTTTTTTTTTTAATATATATATATACTGTGAAATATGTTTGAACACGAAAACGCTTAACATGAAAAATGGGTTTACACGAAATGATATAGTGGTCCGGACAGTATACTATGCAATTTAATACATTTTGTTCTTTTAACAGGAAGCAAAAATCGTTTAACACAAAAAATTCCGTTTGAAATATAGATTCCGCCGCCGACGAATCTGACAACGCAATGAACGATGCAGTTCCTATCCCCACTACTTCAGAAATCCAAAAATAATTAAAAGTGTGCGCAGTTATATAGATGCACTTTCGAATGGAGATATGAATAAAGTAATAGATGACCTCAAACAATTTGTGGACAATATGTTGCTGAAAAATACACTTCAAAAAAAGATATCTACTTTTTTCCACAAAAACGATAATTTTTTTCTTGCTTTTTTATCTTAATGTATGCAACTTACTAGTAATTTAACAGGAAATTGAAATAAAATTTGAAGACATTGAAAATATTTTTTACGAATATTTTAACACGAAATTCTTTTAACGCGAAAAAAATTTCCGCCTCCTCAGTTTCACGTTAAACGTATTTCACTGCATATATAAATTCTTTCACATAATTTTAGAGAAAAAATTATATTTATTTAATTATATAACAACATAAAACCACTGGCAAAATTTGAATATGTCGATACCACTTATACAAATCTTGAACCACCCGTTTCAGATTAGTTTTTAACACGTAAACATAAAATGAATCATAAGTATAAATAAATTTTCATAGCGAATTTAGAAAAGTAATGCGCTTCCGCCAACCCCAACAGAAAAAATTTAACTTATCTTTCCTCATAGTGATAAATTATTTTATATTACTAGAAAATTGTAAATGTACTATGTCTTTGAAAATCGGAGAAAACTAACATTTTGTTTATTAAATTTCTAAAGCTGGGGAAAGGAGCTGATTGCCTCCACAAGAATTAAACACGGCCCCTTGAACCGTTTGAGATAAATTTTTAACATATAAACTTAAAAAAACTTAACAATTAATTTCCATGGTGGATTCCTCCCCCCCCCCCCCCGAAAGGAAAAATTCATAGCTGTACTTTCTCCTAGTATTTAAATATTTTAAGTTACTCAAAAAGATTAAATTTACTGTGTTTATTGAAGTCAGGAAAAAAAATTAGTTTGTTAAATTTCAAAATCCAAGGGGGCGAGGGTAAAATGTCCCCTTCGGACTACTCTTACCTAAATTCAACACTGGCTTCGTCCACCCGTATTAGATAAATTTTAACACATAAATTTAAAAATAAAACACGGAAAATGAATTTTATGAAGGATTTTTGGGAAACCGCCAACCCCCCCCCCCCCCTCACCAACTTAAAATTCTTAGCTGTATTCTCCCTTAGTGTTTAATTATTTCAATAGAATAGCAGAAAATAGATTAGAAACAAATATGCTGCTGCACTAGAGTAATTTTTTATTAAGTGTGTGGAATTGGAATGGGAACCGATTACACTCGTACAGCAGCAAATTTGTTTCTATTTTATTATGAATAAAATCGTACTGATAAATATAACAAACATTTGCATATTTTCAGATATATTGATGATATTTTGATTTATAACTTTGATTTCCATACTGAATATAATAAAATGTATCCAAGTTTTTTTTTTTTTTTTTTTTTTTTTTTTTTTTTTGTTTTTTTTTAACAATTGAATAAAGGTAATGATAATACATAACGATAATGATAATAAAGCTAATGATAATAGTGCAGATATTCTTGACATTTCTTTTTGAATTTCAAATAATAGCATTGATATTGATTTTTATGATAAAATAAATAATTTTGATTTCTATACAATTAGTTTACCTCATTAGTTCTCTAAATTACATAAAGTTTTTATTAATACAGTTATTAATCATTTTATTAGATTCAGAAAAGTATGTAATGAAGATTTTAACTTAAATAAACAAGATTATAAGTTTTCGGGTAATCTGTTTTACAAAATATTATGCAAGTTTTTAATGCATTATATGAAGTTACATTTTAAGAATTGGCAGCACTTTGGTTTGGAAGCGTAACCAGGTATGATGGTGGTTTCTGGAGCTTGTTGTATGATGTTGTTATCTCAGTCAGTCTAGATTTTAGAAATGATAGCGAAATAAGTTAAAACAAGTTGAAGGAAACTACTGACTTGGAAATGTATAAGACTGTTATTTGACTAATTAAAAGGAATTTATAGTTTCAAGTTTTGTCAAGTCACTGGTGGAATGCAAGATGCCGAACTCATACAGTTAAGTTTTTAGTGTTATCTATGTGCTATAAGATGGTTACAGGCGTAGGTGAGACCTTCGCTTGCATTTTACTTTTAAATTCGTTACAATATTTAAACATTTATTTGGTTTGCTGCACTTTAATTTATTTTGATTTGTAATAGTTTTTGGTAATGTAATTATTGTTTGATAAAAATTAACTTCATTTATATCTGTTTTGTATTCAATGTAAGGGTATCTCATCATGACGAATCTGCCAATAGTACTTTATAATTGATTTTGCAATAATGGGTGGAGTTTATAAAGCTTTTCTCCCTGCGGAGGAGTAATGGCTTATATTTTAGCTAGTGAGTTTAATAATTTGTTTCTATGTTAATATTTTATTGCTTTTTGTTTTATCTTAGACATTTTACAAATTTATACACCTGCTCTTTAAACTTGAGATAATTATCATGCTTTTTTAAAATATATATCTATTCTTTCACATAATTCTACAGAAAAATTACATCTATATAATTGTATAACAACAGTAAACCACTGAAAAAATTTAAACATGTCGATACAACTTGCAATAAATCTTTACAATTAATTATTCGATTAAAAAAATAGTATAAAAAATCAAATTCTTAATACAATTTTAATTATATCCATAAATTAACACAAAGTGCGAAGAAGTAAAATATATTTTTAAAACAACATAAACGAAAAATTTGAGTTTAAAAACCGAAGTTGTAAATCCAAATATTCATTTTGAAAAACTTCAAATAAATCTGGAACAGTTACATTTATTTTTAGACAAAAACATGATTCAAAGAAAGTAAAAAAAAAAAGAAAGTATCAATACAATAAAAATCTTTTCTTATCAAAACATCTAACCATGAGTAAAAATGTTATTTATAACCTTGTAAAGTTGAAAACTTGTAGGTAAAATGATTACTGCGTCAGAAGTTTGGATACCAACCAAAAATATGAGTTGTGCTGCCAATATCTTGCACAAAACTTTGCTGTGTTTAATGTTCTTGAATGATGTTTAAGGTGACCTTTTCTAATGATCTAAATATATGACATTTCATATTCATTTGTTTTAATACTCTTGCGAGATATATAAATATTAAACATTAGAAATATTTTTTTATACTGAACATATAAAATATATTTTTCGCAGTGTATAGAAATTTTTAATGAAAAAAATATATTTATTAAAACAATATCACAATAACAAAACTACTAAAAAACTTCAATAATTACACAAACTAAATTTACAAACTCTTTCAGAAATTATATATACACAATAATATATTATTATACTAGCTGAACCGCCAGTCGTTACCTAGTACCGTGATAATAATCTTTAATATAATTAAAATCAATTTTAAATGATTTTATATATTTAAACGAAAATCTTTCTAAACAGCAGCCTACACCTCATGTTTTCTGATTTTATATTTTTAAACGAAAAACCTGCGTAGACAGAGACAGTACAGTCGTGAGAAAAAAAGTAAACACCCCCTACTGACTTTGCAACAAATAGAAGAAAGTTACTGGTACTAAATGATTGGAAATAAAGTCAACTTTCAAATGATGTATATAAAATTTGCTTAGGGGACATCTACAAATAAAACCATAAAAAAATTTGTTTTTACTGCAATAACAACTCCCAATTTTGACAATATATTTTCAATATTCATTTCAAACATGCTTAGAAAAGAGATTTGAAGTCCTTTGGATGATAGGTTTTTGAATTAAACTAGGGGGCTCGGCCCCCTACGAGCTACGCTCGCCAACCCCCGCCCAGACACCACAGACTCTAAATGCACGTTAATTTGATCGGCTTTAAAAAGATTTCGAAAGATTGAATTATAATTTAAAAAATAGTAGCGATCAGGGCCGAAAATAAGGGGGGGGGGGCAGAGGGGCATGTGCCCCGGGCGCCAGAACGAAGGGGCGCCAAATGAAGGATCATACCTTTGGAATGGATCATTTTCTTCTGATGGACTGATGTATTATGATGTATAAACGATGCCAAATGGCATCGTTTAAAAAAACTATTAAAAAATGTTAAATATTTTTTTTTATTATATTTATGTCTATCTTAGCTAAAAATGGCTTTAATTCCAGAAATTTAGAAATTTCTTCTTGTAAATAAAAATGCGTGCCTGAAAGGGTTAAATTACATTTTCACATTTTTATCAATAACTCCTGAAATTATAATCCTAATGTGCTATTTTTTTGTGTGGATGTAATACTAAAAAACCCAAACATAAATATATCTAATTTGTAATTTAAAAAAACACTGATAATATGAATATGAATTATGAAATTAATGTTCGAAAAAAATATGAATTGCAATCTACAATTATTTGATAGATTTATATTTATGTCCTACTTTATGCGAATTCGCAATTTAAAAAAAAAAATCGATGTAGTTTTCGAATTGTGCTTAAAAAGCTACAAAATGATGGTCTATGATGCGCAGACAAACATAATTTGTAAAAAAATATATTTTACACATTTTACTGAAACATATGGGCTGTGAATAGTCGAAACATATTAGAGTGAAATGGTCATATTCAAAAGAAGTAATACATTAATAGAAGTTACATAGTCAGTCTGTAGCATTTCAACAATCGAGGTCCGAACTCCAATATGGATAAAACCCACAAAATAGGCACATTTTAGAGTTATTAATTTCGTAGAAACTAATCGTTTGAATTTCATGAAAATTTGGATTTCTGCTAACTGAAGTGTAAACTGAAGGTGTAAGAATTCAACCAATTGGTGTTGCACCATAGTCACAGATTTTTTAATTTTTATCGTAGGACGAAATAGTTGTGAAATCCTCAAATCTGAAATTTAAAAGTAATTTTCGCAATATCGGCCGAGATAATCTTTTGAAAATTGGTCATTTTTACCAAATGGCGGCCATCTTGAATTCTATCCCAATGTTTATATATGCCCATAACTCAGCAACTAATGGCTCAAATTCTATATTTTTGGTATCAATTTGAAGCTATGTGTAATGAAAAGGCATATATGACATCAAACCAATAATGAAGTTTCATTTTATTACTTTTTATTAAATGCAAACTGAAAATATCACCCTAAAAAATTGGCCTCATTTAATGGGCCATAAAGAAAATGGCCCATCATGATTTTTGTTTTCTTGGTAAAAACATTGCTCCATGTCTGTGCTTTAAATAAAAACTTTGGAGAGGTAAATTGTTTTCTTTTAAATAAATACCTTTTTTTTTTTTTTTTACACATAGGATGTCACTTACCAAACTGTGACTAATTTAGAACACGGAAGTATCCCTGATTTAAAAGAATAATGGCCAAAAATAAATTTTTCTAACATGTGTATTAATGTAAAGCTATTATGAAATGAAGGCTCATTTATAAGTTTTTTGTAAGACCCCCTTCCTAAAAAAGAAATACATACATGAAAATAAATCAAATTTAAAAAATCAAACCCGACTGCGTAAAAAGCGAACTAATTATTTCTCATCAATGTGAAACTCTTTTTTATATTACTTACATTGTTTTTATTTACTTGTATTGATGACTTTTAAATTGTGTTTAGTTGTTAGTTCCTATCTATAAACACTGTTATTACGAGGCCTATGTATGTCTATGATGGTTAGAGTTGCAGTGAAGCTAAGGATCCTACCTACAGAACTTTCAGGTTGTATAGTATTTAAATGGAGCTTCTGACTGTAAAATAGTCAATGAAACATCGACTTCATTTTGAAAGACCTAAATGTTGCCCTAAACAAAAAACCATAATGTTTTCCCCTCTCTACTGCCATTTTGTATTTTACGGCCGCCATTTAAAATTTATAAAATCAAAACAAAGCCTATAACCATCGAACTGTTAAGACAAACCGATAGAGACCTCATTCATTAAAATCCATCAAGCCGTTGGGATGTTTCGAGGGTATAAATAAATCCACATACCCAGATACACGTGAAATACAAAACCCTTCTTTTCAGTCTGGTAAAAATTAACACTCAAGAAAATAAAGAATATAAATGTATATTTGTGAAAAACGTATAAATACAACATATATAAAATGAAGTTTTACTCCACATATATGTGAAACTTATTTAAGATATTTTTCTTCACAAGAAATTAAATTTTTATAGCCAAATTTCTTTTTACTTTAAAAATTTGTACTTAAAAAGTTTCACATCTGTGTATGACCCTATAGAAAACTTCTACTGTATATATATTTAAAATCCTTCAAGATGCATTAAATGTTCAGATATAAGTATGCCAGTTTATGCAATTTTTATTTCAATACATTTGCATACTAAGAGTAATAGAATTCATAAAATTATTGCTAATCTTACATCCTCCAGCTTCCCTATTGTTTGAATTCAAAACATGATATCATATATTGCATCATGTTCTATGCTGATGTAATTTTGGGAAAAGATTACTGCTATACCTTCAGATATGAATATGTAATTTATGTAATTTTTATTTCAATACATTTGTATACTAAGAAAAATAGAATTAATGAAATAAAAATACTTATTTTGTCTAAATTTGTCCCATGTAAGTTTTAAACGAGATTTACTTTTCTATATGTTTGATGTTTTGCTCTACATTATAGTCATTTTTTCTAGATTTGTTCATTTAAATTTTCAATATGAACTAAACAACAAATGTCAACTCATCTCATCAATATTAATTTTTAATGTTTTATTTGAATTATTGAACTGATTTACAGCTGGTATTTGCTGGCATATTTCAGAAAAATATATTATGTGGCTTTTTTTTTTCTTCTAAATACAGTCTATTATAGTAAGTGATTTGATATTGTTATAGATATTTTTTTTAGAATTACATTCGCATGTTATATGAATTAAAATTTTTGAAATGAAAATATATTATTTATGTATATTTCGTATAAATAACTGACAATTGGTATTTGTATTGAATTATATAGATAAGAGTGGGGAGGAATGGGACACTTTTTTGCAAAAATAAGAAAATCAACTTTGTTTGACACAAAAACAAAAAATTCAATTCACAGAATACAAAATAAAACTCTTTGTAACGTCCGTGAACAATAAAGAAACAGAATTTGCAGAAACAATTTTTTAATTAAAGAAAGTGTAAGTTTGAAAATGTGTCTCGCACCTCCCCACTTACAGGCAGGCATGGGAGAGTTGAAACAAGTATGATAAAGCCCAAACGTTCTAATGTCGGATACATATAGTCTATTGTAGATTGGTAATGTCTGTGCCACAATATGAAATTCCAGTATCTTCATTCAGGATTACATAATTCAGGATTGTCAGTCACAGTCTCAGATGACGTTTAGAAATCATCAGTTCAATTTATTAACATTTTAAAGTAAATAAATAAATTATCAATATTATAATTAATATATTACCTCCAAAATATTTGCATATTAACAAATTACATTCATCTTATTAAAAAGAAGGATTTTGATTTGTCCCATTCCTCCCTTTATTGACATGTCCTACTCCTCCCTTTGCTGACATGTCCCATTCCTCTCCACTACCTTCTTTTATGTTAAACTTCGTGTATACACAAAAATACTACTTTCAAGCTTAGTTTAAATTATGGATAACATACAGTATAATATTCCATAAATAGGGAAAATATTACATCTAAGCATAAAAAAGTCATTAATATAAAGTAAGCATAAAAAGCATATGAAGCAAGTTTGCTTTTGATTCTTAAAATAATATTTTTCTTTATACAATTGAGAGCTTATGCAGATCAACAATTTTTTCAACTGAAGATTGGGCTACCATTGCTTCATCTAGTGTGCGATTGATTAAATATTTAGAACGATGCGTAAAGAGAAAAACCTAGTGTCCCATTCCACCCAACTCTCCCCTATATACACACACACACACATATATATATATATATATATATATATATATACATATATATATATATATATATACATACATTAATTAATGCACCAGAGAAATTTATTTTTAACCATTATTTGTTTAACCTCGTATACTTTTGTATTCTAAATTAGTCACAGTTTGGTAAGTGACATCCTATGTGAAAAAAGCCATTTATTTAAAAACGAAAAATTTTATCTCTGCATTTTTTTTAATTTAAAGCACATACATCGAGCAATGTTTTTATCAAGTTTAAAAAAAAATCATAATGGGCCAATTTTTAATGCCCTATTACAATAAGCCATATTTTGGGGGTGATATTTTCAGTTTGCATGTAGTAAAAAGTTTTAAAATGAAACTTTATTATTGTTTTGATGTCATATATGCATTTTTAGTACACATAGCTTCAGACTGATACCAAAAATATAGAATTTGAGCCATTGGTTGCCGAGTTATGGGCATATATAAACAATGGGATATAATCCAAAATGGTCGCCATTTGACAAAATTGACAATTTTCTAAAGGGTATATCTCCGCCAATACTACGAAAATTACTTTTAAATTTCAGATATAAGGGTTTCACTACCGTGTCTGCCCATGATAAAAATTTAAAAAAAAAAATCTGTGATTATGATGCAACATTTTTTCATTAATTTTTTTGATTTCACGTGGAATGACCCTGAAACAAAACAAAGTTTGGTTTCGTTTTGATATTTAGATAACCCCTAAGCAAATTTTATATACATCCTTTATGACTAACATTATTTCAAATCGATCGTTTGGTACCGGTAAATTTTTTCTACAATATTTTGTTGCAGATTAGAAGGAGTGGTTACTTTTTTCCACGACTGTACTTAAAATCAATGTTGAATAAATATATATGTTTGTATGAAAATGTAATAAACACAAGCCACTGTCAAGGGCAGCTAAAAATTATTTCCATCTGATTTATTTTTCACGTCATTTAATATTAAAAATGTTTTTATAATCCATATGCTTTGAAATTTCTGTGAATTATAAATATGATATTATCAAAAGATATGAATAAGCTTCGTGCTAAAATATTTATCATCGTCATCTTCAGCATGGGTTAGGCTAAATCAACCTGTTCCGGTTCCAGTGATCAATCCATCGGAGCGTAGGTCTACCTCGGTCACGGTAACCCCTGGATCTGTAATTCAGAAGTTTTTTTTGGCAATCGGTCATTACTCATACGCTCTACGTGATTCTTCCATTTATTCTGATAATCTACTATTTTGTGGTTGATGTTGTATATTTTTAAGTCTGAGCGTATGGAATCATTAGTAAATCTGTACATTCTTGTGCATCTCTTTGCAGATCTTAAAAATTTCATTTCTGAAACCTGTATTCTGGATCGTTCTTTGGTATTAATAGTCCATGTCTCCGAACCATACAGAAGTGCTGGCGTAGCCATTACTTTACAAAATTTTAACTTAGTTTCTGTACGCGTTTTATTTTTTAGAATTCTGATCAATGATTCGTAAATATGTTGGAATTTATGCAATTTACTTTCCAAGTCTTTATTTTTGCTATATGTAGTATCACATCCCAAGTACTTGAAGTCTGAGACTTGTTCTATTATCTTATTATCCAAGACAATTTTAGATCTTATGGGCTCTTTTCCTCTGAAAGCCGTAGTCTTGGTTTTCTTTATGGATATCTTCATGTTATAAGTTTCACATAGTTTATGTAGTTCATAAATTGCTATTTGGATGTCACCCCCATTGTCCTGAAAAAATGCTTGATCATCCGCAAATAGAATTGCATTGGTAGATGTTTTAGAGTCAAGTCTGATACCCTTGGGTATCAAATGTTTCCATGATTTTAATAGGTGGTCTTTATAGATGTTGAAGAGTGTGGGTGATAAGCTACAACCTTACTTCACTCCTTGGTTTATAATTATATCTTCATTGAGTGATTTATGACCTCAATAAAAATTCTTGTTCCTTTATATAAGCTCTTTACAGCTTGTATCAAATGTGATGGATATCCATTATATGTCAAAATACCCCACAGTCTCTCTCTATCCACTCGATCGAATGCTTTTCATAATCAATAAATGCAATGTGTATCTCAAGATCGAATTCTCTACGTTTTTTTTTTTAATTATCTGGTTTAAGATGAATACGCTATCTATACATGATCGACCCATTCTAAAACCGTTTTGTTCTTCTTGAAGAAGACTGCCTGGCATCTTACCAAGTCTTCTGTTGATGATGCCACTGTATAGTTTATAGGTACTGTTTAACAAACGTATGCCTCTGTAGTTTTCATAATTTTTTCTCTCTCCTTTATTGAAGATTGATATCACTTTTGTTTTCTACCAATCCATTGGTATTTTACAACTTATCCAACATATGTTAAATAGGTTTAGGATGCGTTGATGCAAGACGTATCCTCCATATTTTACAAGTTCAGGATTGATCTTATAAAGTGCAGTTACTTTTCAATTTTTTAGCTTCTTCAATGTCTATTGAAATTCTGACATTGTGATTAAGTCAACATTTTCATCTATATCATCAAGATCATTAAGATCTTCCGTATGGGGGATATACCATAATGATTTGCTCTATCCTCTTATTCTTTGGAATAGTATTTATATTTTCTGCATCTTTTATCTTTGAATTCATTGATTTTAGAAATTTATAAGCTATTGATTGTCTGACGTGTGCATCGTGTTATATCTTACTAATAAAATTATTCCAAGACATTTGGTGGGCATGTCGTGTTATATTCTTAGCTTTATTTCTTTTTTCCTAGTAAATCTTTCCGTTTCGTCACTTCTACGTTGGGGGAAAATAATCTTTTTGTTTTTCAGATACTGCTTCCACTATCGCTTCATTCCAAATTTTCAATCCTCTTGTCTTTTTCGCTTTCTTTCTTTTTCCAAAGGCTTCATCTTCTGCATTGATATAATATTTTTTATATTATTCCATTCCTTCTCTATATTGTCCTCCTCCATTATTCCTTGATCTATATTTTTTAATCTTTCTCTGTATAATGCTCATATACTCTCGTTTTCTAATAGATATACCTTGTATATTTGTTCTTGCTTTCTCGTGTTTTTTGCCTTATGTTTCCTCCTATTTCAATCTTAAATATCACCAGATAATGGTCAGTGCACATATCGTATCTTCTAAATACGTGTGTGTCTAATACCTGTGATGACACTTTTTTCATTTACTATGATATAATCAATTAGTGATCTTGATCCCCTGGCATCACATGTATATTTATTTACGCATTGTTTACGAAAGAACGTGTTTGTTGTCCTTAAACTGTTAAATGTTGCAAAGTCTGTCGGCTCTCGTCCATTTTCATTCAAGCATATTTCTCTCTGCTTTCCTATAATTTTGGTAATGGACTGATTCCCCACTCTAGCATTTAGATCTCCTGCTATAATCAAATGTTCATGATATCAAAATAAATGTTGATATTTATTTGCGAAAGGCAGTAATTTTCTTCTAACGATTTTTGTTTTCAATATTTTTCTTGATCAGTTTTAAATAAAATTTTGAAAACGCACAGGGGATGCTGACTAGAAAGACAATATTCACAGAATCACTGTTTTAAAACGTAATAAAAATTATGAATTCTTTAACGATTTTCCATAAAAAGAAGTTTTCGATCTTTCTTATACAATTCCTTTATTTCGTAAATAAACAACACCCAAAAATTATCGCGCAAAAGGTATACTCCAATGTAACAATGTAATAGGTGAAATAGAAATAAAATCTGATAACCCAAAAACGATTTAATATTAGGATGCTTAGTGTCGAATAGATGGCTGTTTTCTTAGTCATCATGTAGACACATGTAGTCAGATTTTTGGGACGCCAAATCTGCCGAATGAAGAATTAGTGGTATCGGAATAATCTCTTTCCTCAAGTGGTCGAAAAATCCAACGATAAAAACATATCTTTAACTGTCAGATCGGTCGCTACTTGCCGAATGCTAACCACTTCAAAGTAAGATCCGAGATAGTTCTGGGTAACAACAATTGTTTCCTATAGCTGCTTCCAGTGAAGTGGTTGTCCGCAGGTGTCAAATTTTTTCCATGCTCGCTTGGTAAATTATCGCCAAGTTTGTTGACAAACATACGTCACAAAAATTGAAGCGATATCTAATATCTCGAAATTTTAATTAAATTTAATATTGGCGAAAATTGGGAATCATCTGTTTTTCAAAACAAGTCAGATTAGCTGAATTCTTAATAAAAAAGATACCTGTTCATTCTTGTTCATGGCGGAAGGACTTTTTCGTGATCAAATACTCAAAATATACTTAAGTTTTTAATAGAAAATGTAGTCCGTGCAAAAAGACGCTGAAATTAATAATTAAAATTATTTATAGAATACAATTAGTCAGTATTATTTGATTAAAAATTTAGTGTATTTCCTTTTAAGTAAATATTTGTTTTCCAAATGCACAGTTAATATTTGCAATCACGCGTATTATATCATTTAGGGATGTTGCGTTATCCATTCAGTAATTAATGACTTTCCTTTATTTTTTGTCACTTATAATAATAAAAATTTTCTCTTTCACATTCGTAACATTTATATGATTAATTTCGGTTATTTAATTAAGTTTATAGTTAATATTTGCAATCACACTTATTATATCATATAGGGATGTTCCGAAATCCATTCAATAATTAATGACATTTATTTATTCTTTCCCACTTAGAATAACACACATTTTCTCTTTCGCATTCGTTGCATTTATGATTACTTTCGGTTACTTAATTAAGAAATTTTAAAGAGAAGAATGTCCTCTATTTTCAAAAGCATTAATGAAACATGTGTAACTAGGGTTTCACTAAAGATCATTCAGACAAAATTGACTCTAGTAAGTAATTACTTTTATTTCGAAAAGCTGCATAAACTAATTAATAGCGTTTGCAAATTGAAAAATTAAGCGTTTACACTGTAAAATCCCCAATGATTATCAAAAATACGTTTTTCACACCTACGCAAATTTAGAATATATTTACCTTAATATCATTTTATTTCCGAGATTACTCTGAAATTTGAATGCAATGGTGTTCAACATTTTATGTGAATAATTTATTAAGTGATTGGATGAAAAACATAATTAAACCAGATATTTTTTTTCATTCGCTTTTTTTAATTCCAACATTTCCTTATGAAATCAAGAAGACATACATTATTGTATATATTGTTTTAAAAACTTACTTAAGTTTAGGATTTTTATGTTTTATGTTAATTACGTTTCCAAGTAATTTTACTATTAAATAAACCCCATTTCCCTTTATTCATTTAGTTAAGTATGTCTGATATTTCATTAATGTTTTACTCTAACTCGAAAGGTAATCCTATGCAATCAAGAAGACATTGGTTATTTGGTATATTGTTTTAAATCTTACTTATATTTATGTTTTATGTTATTTGCATTTTTAAGTGTTATTCTTAAACTAAAATGAACATGTTTTATGTTTGTTTATTTTAGCTGAAAAAAGGATCATATCTATTTAAATATGGGAAATTCTAATACAATAATACAGTGAAATACGTTTAACACGAACACTCTTAACATGAAAAATCGGTTAACACGAAATGTTACAGCGGTCGGACAGTATACTATGTAATGAAATACATTTTTTTCGTTTAACGAGGAACAATAATCGTTCAACAGGGAAAAATCGCTTTCGATTCAGTTCGATTTCGACTTTCAGTTCAATTAGGTGAATTTTGTGTGAAAATCAGTGAATTTTGTGGGGATTTTGTAAATTACCTTATGTTTTACAATCACAATGGCTGAGCAATCGGTTCGAAAACAAACTGCTATTTCTCTTCAGATGAAGATGAAGCTGCTTAATGCAGTCTATGAAAAAGAACAAAAACAGAAATCTGCAAAGAGTTTGGCACTACCAATTCTGCTTTATCAACGATAATAAAAAACAGGGATCCCAGTACTTTAATGTTTGAGCGCAGTATGTTTAAGCCGGTAAAAAATTTATGAAAATCGCTAAGCACGAAAATTTAGACAGCTTTTCTTATTTGTTCCAAACAAGCTAGATCTACGAATGCTGGAAAATCCACTTAAAAATATATCTGACCCCCCCCCCCCCCACACACACACACAAAAAAAAAATCACAATATTTATTTACTTGCTTTTTATCCAAATGGGTGCAATCTACACTAGTAGTTCAACAGGAAATCGAAATAAAATTTGACTACGTCGAAGATATTTGTGAGTTCTGTTCTTTTTTTTTTTACGAATGTTTTAACGCGAAATTCTCTTAACAAGAAAAAACATTTTCAGCCACCTGAATTTCGTGCTAAATGTATTTCACATTATTTTAAAGTGTGATGATAAAATATATTATATTTCCAAGTAAGTGGACAAGATTTATATTTATTTGTTGTATTTATCTTAGGAATCTAAAACCTCTTACTCTCGAGTGAGACGTCTGCGAATACTTTAGTTCCACAAGCCGTACATGAGTCAGTCAAATAGTATACTAGTCTAGAAGTGTACAAACGTCAGGCTAACACTCCAGAAGGAGGGTTGTAAAAGACGCTATGAAAATTGAGATTCCTCATTTTTTGTTGATGTTTATAAAACGTCATTTTTTATATATTTTTGGCAGAATATTTAAACACAATTCAAAAAAACACAATTAATTCATTTAGTAAAAGTATTATTAGCTTGCATAATAAGGAAAATTAATGCCCAAGCAGCATTCAAGAAAACGAACCAGGTGAAAAGCACTGTATTTACAATGACACTCTTATTGTTATACGAAACAGCTAAGCACACTCAAAAACCGTATTCTATTTGCTTGTCGTTACTTACATGTTATTCGAGCAAGGTGAATAGATAGGTTGCTCTATGCCTTATCACCGCCAGATATTATATATTTGCACGTTAAAAATACGTCTGCTACTGCCTTTAACTTTTCAAATAAACACTAGTTCCCGCCCTCCTATTTATTGTTTTTTGTTTTCACTCTTTGCTATTTAACCAGTGTTCAACTTTCAAGCTGCAGTATTTCACATTTTAACTCCCCTGATGATGGCTAATGTTTCGTTGAATGATCTTGTGAAATTCTGGCATTATTTTACATCTATGTTTTAACATGATGAATAATTTTAATGATTTTAAAATTTTTAAGGTATATTTACACTTATTTTTGAAATAAATGAATTGTAAAGCAATGCATTCAGTTTATTTTTTTAAAATTTCCCCTGGTAAGTGGATTCAAAAGTAATTAAAGATATCTCAGAAAATTTTGTTTCCGTATAATTTGAAATTTCATGTAGAAACATTTAATCGATTTTTGCAGCTACTGGATAAAAACCTAAAATTTTTACCATGTCCTCAATGAATAATAGTTAACTAATATGTTCGATTAAGCAATGGGATATTTATTTCAGTTCCAAAGATTTAAATTATACGACCTTAAGCGGTAATCTACTGGGGAAAAAATGTTAATTTTTTCTCAGTAAAATTATTATGTACTATGTACTGAACAAATTGCAAAAATTTCCATCTCGATCTGTGCTCTGGAAGTACCCTAATATTTTTGCAAAGAAGGACATGTGATTTTTTGCTTTTCCCGAGAAGTAAAATTTTATTACGATTTGTATCGTTTCTCTTAAACCAATAGCTATCTTCGTAATTTTTTATAGTTTTACTCGTTGGGCATCATTTGATTTGAGAGAATTTCAAACAATCATTTTTTCATTCATTTAAAAATTCCTTAATTTATTTGATAAATAAAGATACAATAAAGATGTACAAAAATTTTTGTGTATCCTTATCACGTATTATTCTTACTCACGTATGTGTATTTTTCTCACGATTTGTATCTTTTCTCTTAAACTACAATAGCTATCTTCGTATTTTT